>JARQOD010012514.1:0-19293 GCA_033576555.1 Oophaga sylvatica | reverse complement strand
GGTTTGCCAACTTCTATAGACGTTTCATTAGAAATTTCTCTGAGGTAGTGTCACCTATCACTCAACTTACCCGGAAAGAGTCTAGGTTTTCCTGGACTCCCCAAGCCCAGGAAGCATTTTCCCGTCTAAAAGATAAATTTACCACTGCACCTATCCTAGTACATCCCAACCCCGAGCTTGCCTTCATAATAGAGGTGGATGCTTCAGACTGTGCCGTTGGAGCTATACTCTCTCAGAGAACAGGTGAGAAGAATGTCTTGCATCCCTGTGCCTTCTTTTCCCAGCAGTTGTCTTCGGCTGAGAGGAACTACGATGTAGGCAATAGAGAGTTGTTGGCCATTATTGCCGCCTTCAAAGAATGGAGACACCTTCTTCAGGGAGCTGCACAGCAAATAGTCGTCCTGACAGACCATCGTAACCTTGAGTTTATCAGGTCGGCTAAGTGCCTGACTCCTCGCCAGGCTCGCTGGAATCTTTTCTTAAACCAATTTAATTTTATCATCTCTTATAGACCAGGATCGCGCAATGGAAAGGCTGATGCACTCTCTAGGATTTACTCAGCAGTGACACGTCCAATTACTCCTCCTAAGACTATTCTTCCTGACTCTAGATTCCTAGGAGTAATTCATAATCAAGACCTACTTAAGGACATCAAGGAAGCATACCATGCGGATTCCTTTTTTGCACAACCCCCAAGGGACGTAAGTCTTGTCTTTAAGAATGGTGTGTGGATTCAGGGACAACGTCTGTATATTCCTGAAACAGTCAGATTAAGAGTATTGCAACTCATTCACGATTCCAAGATAGCTGGGCATAGAGGAATTCTAAAGACACAGGAATTTCTTTCTCGTTTCTTTTGGTGGCCCACTTGCAGGAAGGATGTTTTGAATTATGTCACTTCATGTGAGGTCTGTGCAAGATGCAAAACACCTCGCTCCTCACCAACTGGTCTGTTACAGCCTCTTCCCACCCCGTCCCACCCGTGGGGATCCATTTCTATGGACTTCATTGTGGAGTTACCAACCTCTCAGGGGAAGAACACCATTCTAGTGGTGGTTGACCGTCTAACAAAGGCAGCTCATTTTATCCCTTGTGTCGGCTTACCCACTGCAAAACAGACATCAGATTTGATGATTAAAGATGTGTTTCGCTTACATGGAGTACCGGATGAGGTTATTTCGGATCGAGGGGTGCAATTCACTTCTAGGTTTTGGCAAAATTTCTGTGCAGCATTGGACATTAAAGTAAACCTTTCTTCTGCTTTTCATCCCCAGACTAATGGACAGACCGAACGAACCAATCAAACCCTGGAGCAGTATCTCCGCTGCTTTATCTGCCACCTACAGGATGATTGGGTGCATCTACTTCCATTAGCTGAGTTTTCGTATAACAACTCTCAGAGTGCCTCCACTAAACAGTCTCCTTTTTACTCTAATCTAGGTTATCATCCTAACATTCTACCACGATTTCCCATAGAAACGCCTTTACCAGCAGTGGCTGAAAGAATCACGTCTTTACAGAAGAATATGGATCTTCTAAAGGAAAATCTGGAATCGGCTCAAGAAAGGTACAAGAAAGCAGCAGATAAATTTCGTAAACCTGCACCAGCTTTCAAGGTAGGAGACTTGGTCTGGCTGTCAACCAGAAATCTTAAGTTAAGGATTCCATCGTCTAAGTTGGGACATAAGTACATTGGACCCTATAAAATCAGTAAAATTATAAGTGCCGTTGCTTGTCGTCTTCAACTGCCCAGAACTATGAGAATCCACCCTGTCTTTCATGTATCCCTACTAAAGGCTGCGACAACCAATGCGTTTCCTGGACGTTCCTCTCCTTGCCCTGACCCAGTGCTAGTCGATGGTCAGGAAGAATTTGTGGTGGAAAGGATTTTAGATTCCAGGTTGTATAGAAATCAGTTACAATATCTGATTAAATGGCAGGGCTACCCAGTGGAGGACAACTCATGGGAACCGGTCAATAACGTTAATGCTCCTCGATTGCTCCGTCAGTTTCATCAGAGGTACCCACACAAGCCTGGTCAGAGGTCATCCGGAGGTTGTCCTTAAGGGGGAGTAATGTAAGGTTCTATGTATATATTCCTGAAACTCAGTTTGTTCGTCAGCCATTTTACTTTCTGTCTTGCTGCAGCTATCTTGCCCTCAGTCAAAATGGAGTTTCCAGCTTGCATGTTCCCGCCCTGATTCTCTCCTTTGCTTCTTAAGCAGCCACAGCTGAGCAATCAGTGCTTCAGAATCTAGCCTGCAGTGAACCTGTAACTTGACTCCTGTAAGCCTTGGACCTTGTACTCCAGCTATTCCTACTGAGGAACTCTGAAGCACTTGTGGACTCTGAACCCTGCTCTTTGAAAGACCCACGTTTGCATGGACTTACGCACAAGACGCTATATGAACTGTACTACATACATTACACCGCCGGTTGTGGGGAGGCTAAGGACTCCGTCGTGTGAATGGAGTTGTTATCTACTGCATGTAATTTAGCAACAGTGGCATATCGTGGTAAGTTCACTTCATCTTCTCCCCAGTTGAGAAGACGTACTGGCACTCTCCCATTTCGTACCTCTACTACCCCTCTAGCAGTCAAGAGTGTAGGTCTGTGTTCTGAACAATGGGGCTCTACTACTGCTTGGTAGTTCTGTCCTCTCAGACCTATTGCTGCTCTACACCATATAAGCATTTCACTCATTGTGGGTATCACAATGGGGTTCGGGTCTGTTACCCGTACATTACCAATCTCACCACCGATCAGTTTCACTTGCTGCTGGCACATCAGGGCCCGGATTTCCTTCTGGATCACTCCCTTTTGCTTCGGCCTGGCAACATCAGTGAGCTGTTGGAGCAAAAACACAACTTCCTCCAAACAGTTACCGATAATGTTGGTACCTAAAACCACATTTAAGCCATTTTCCTCATTTACAGTTTTTACTACTAAGAGTCCCTGGTCCTTCAGCTCCACTCTACCCACTTTTACGTCCACATTTTTGGCTCTGAGTATATCAACAGGGGGACCATTAGAGGCATATACTGCAAAGTCAGGGCTTGGGGGCTGGAGACTGTCCATGGACCAAAACCTATTATACAGGACATCAGGTATGATGGTTACCTGAGATCCAGTGTCCAGCAGGGCAGGGATTGCGATCCTGTCCAGGATGATGGACAGGTATGGTCTTCCTCCCACGAACCTGCGGTTCCAGTCTGAGGGGCCTGAAGAGTCTAGTCCAGGGTGTTGGCCCTCGGACCCAGGATCTGCTCGTTTAAAGGACACTGACGTGCTAGATGACCTTCTCGGCGGCAACGGTAGCAGATGATCTCTCGGCGAGGTTGGCGCTGGTCGGGGTCGCTCCTGGGGGTGGCGTTGTCCTCCTTTTCCTCCGGCTCATCCAAGGGACTGTCATGTATAGTGTACAGTTCCTATAGCGTCTTGTGCTTGGGTGCGAGGAAAACACAGGAGACATAGGTTGAAATGAAATGACTTGTATTACTTCATACAAGCATGCTGAAAAGTTCACAAAGTTTGCAGGAACAGCGACAGGAGACACAGCAGGCCAGAGTAACTTCAAGCACTACAATAACTCTCCAAAGCAGGTTCAGGATCTCTTCTCTGTACCGTAATTCCTCTGCAAACATGGATTCACCAAACAGCAGGTTTCCAGAGTCCAAAAGTGTTCCAAGGTTCCTCAGTAGGGAATAGCTGGAGTACAAGTCCAAGGCTTCCAGAAGTCAGATCACAGACTGACTGAGGCTTGATTCAGGAGCACTGATTGTTCAGCTGAGGCTGCTTAAGAAGCAAGAGGGAAGAATCAGGGCGGGAACATGAAAACTGGAAACTCCATATTAACTGAGGGCAAGCGCTGCAGAAAGACAGAAAGCAAAATGGCCGACGGAAAACTGAGTTTCAAGGAACATGTCAACAGAGACAAAGAACCTTACAGGGACATCCTCAGGGCAGTCGGCTAGCAGGATCTTTCCGTCTTCCTCCTTCCGCAGTTGCAGGGCACTCATTACAGTGGCCAGGTTTTTGGTCAGCTGGCGCACTTCTGAGCGCAGACAGTCCAGCTCAGTAGGGGGCGCCACCTGCGTTTTGGCTTCCGCAACCAGCGGGGAAAAGGTGGATGCTGCTGACTTTACGGTGGCTTCACCCGGGTGACACTGGGTTACCATCTCGGGCGTTTCCAGGGGTCGCAGTCCTTTTATAGCCATATCCTTAAGGGCATCAAAGGTAGCGTCAGGATGATCCAAGGACCACCAATGCTCAGTCCTGCTTTCCGCTTGAGACCTCAGTCCCCGTACAAATTGTTCCTTTAACATTTTATTTTCATTGATGACACTTATGGGGTTAACCTGTTTGAGAGCTCGCAGGGCCCCTTGTAGTTGGCAGGCATAGTCCTTAATGCTATCATCTGGTTTCTGGGAGCATTGGTAAAACCTCATCCAGAGATCTGTTTCAGTGCGGTCCTCAAAGATAGTCTGTAGCTTTAAGAAAATTGTAAGCACTGACTCCTGGTCTGCAGCTGTCCAAGTCTCTACTTCTCTTTCTGCAGCACCAGTCAACTGTCCCACTACCACTGCAGCTCTCTGATTTTCGGTCATAGGGTACATGTCCATTATGCTGCATATTTTGCGCTTGAACCGACAGGGTGTCCGGCTTGCCGCTGTACTGAGGGAGCCACTTTGCTCCAGGCAGGTATGGCAGCATCAGCGGTACTATTGGGGCCACAGGACCTGGTGACGGGCCAGCATTTCTATCCTGCGCGGCAGCGCCAGTGAGTAAGTCATTGGGGCGGTCGGCCTGAACCGCGCTGTCAGCTTGCTGCTGCGACATGTCTGCGCCCCCCCAGTTAAGCGTGGCCTACCTTCTCTGAAGGCCGCAGCTCCGCAAGGCACAGCGGTATAGAAGGACCTACGTCGCCGGCGCTCTGACATCAGAGCGTTCACTGAAGCTCTCCACAGGACCTGCCACAGCGTCAGTGCTGGGGGCGTTTCCGGGACTCAGCGCGCTTTCTACAGGTACGCCTCCTTCTCTTCGCGCCGTAGCGCTGCAATTTGGCGGGTAATGGTGGACAATTGGCGGGAAATTCTCAAAAACAGCACTCAGAGTCTTTTTACACAAAAACAGTCCATTCAGGCACACAGTACCCGGTGGCAACAGGCACCAATCAATCCGTTGCTGCAGGGCACGACAATCCTGTTTGTGACGCCAGAAGATGAGTCGCTCAGCCAGGGCCTGTGGGGTACTCGGCACCAAGCCCGTTCACTTCAATGGGGGATGTCACGGGTAGCACAGCTCGGTCCGTGGCCCTGGGCGCTCACTAAAAAGGGGAATATTTACAGGGGATTAAAGTATTTGTAAGATGTTCGTGAAGCCACCTGTGGTACCTGGTCAGTGTGACCAGCGCTGCTGTGTAAATCCGCTGAGGGGTTGTTTCTAGGCAGCAAGGTGTTAAGTCTTCCACAGGCAAGACTGGGTCCCTCAGAGTAGATAACTGTGTTGGGGTGCAGGATGGAGAAGGGGTATTCAGCCGCAGGAGTAATAAGGCAGACACACACACAAAAGTCTCTTTCTGTACCTTTACTGATGTAGTTGCAGGCACGTCCCGGGATGCTGGCAGGGTGAAGGATGCACGTCCAGCTATTCCCACTGAGTAGGTGTAGGGCCTCCTTACTCCGGTAGTGTGAGTTTCTGACCTGTATGAAACGAAGTCTAACTCTGTCTTTACTTTAGACGCCCGGCTGACTTTGTGGTGGGGCCTTCTCTTGGGTAGAACAGTGTCTCTGTATGCAGGGCCCTGCTAGACTCCGTCTTCCTGACCCCGATTACGTATCAACACTTGTGGGCCCCCTGCGACTTGAAGTCCCGCAGGGTCTCCGGTATCTCTCACTAGTCGTGTAGACTCTAGCAAGCTCGGACCCGGTGTCCAGTTGTTCAGAGTAGAGGTAAGCTATCAATGCTGTTTCAACCTCTATACTCTCTTCTTCTCTTCCACTCGCCTTTCGTCCTACTCCGACCTTTAACATAAGCACACTAGCAGAAGATAGCTGATTCTTCTCTCTCCTCACCGCTCTCAAAGCGTCGGCACGCTTGCTCCCTGAACTGAACTCAGTTGACTCAGTTCTGACTAGGCTAAAGTGGCTATCTCTCCACTGGTACTAGCCTCCACACAATGAACTAAGCTCAAAGCTGCAGTCTTCAGGTTCTCTCACTCCTCTCTGAGGTGTCTCAACTCAGACTGTACTCTCTCAGCTCTCAGGCTAATCTGTCTGCTCTCCCTGAGGAGACTAAACTCAAACTCAGTGTCTTCACCATCCTTATATACTCTAAGAAGGGCTCCCTCTGGTGGCTCTAGGGACTGGTGAAGGTGTTTGTGTGCATAATGAGTCCTCTAGTGGTCATACCTTTCATGCATCCTTCTGGGAATGAGATTCCAAGCACAGCTGGGCTCTACACTATCATCCGATATTTTCTCGCCCGTTTTATACGTGCGAGGGAAATCACAGCATGCTGCAATTTGCAGCGTATTACGGGCGAGACTCGCCAATGCAAGTCAATGGGTGCGTGAAAATTACGGATTGCACACGGACCAGACGTGTGAGTTGCGAGAAAAATGCAACAGTTCTCCTGGTGACAGGAAATTCAATCATGGTTTCTCAGGAAGTTTTGACATGCAGATTAGCCTGGCACGCTACACTCCTAACCAGGAAGCACGCCTCCACAGAGTAATAATGGCTAGAATCATTAATGTTGAAATGCTCCTGGTGCTGGTGCAGGAAAGGCCTGTTTTGTGGGACCAACGCGACCCCCATTATGCGGACCGCTCCCGCAAGGAGGCAGCATGGAGGTCTATATGTGGCCACATGGTCCCTGGTTATGAGGATCGGCCTCGTGCGGAGCAGCAAGAAATTAGTAAGTAGATTTATGGAACAATTGTGTTCACTCTTAAATCTAAAGTTACAATGCAGGATATCTTATGTGTGTCCTATATTACCCATATTGTATAGGATACACATTTGCTACATCACAGGCCACATAACACTGAGGCCTACATGTTCAAACACATCCAATCTGATCATTTGTATGCTATTTTCCTTTTCCTTTTCAGTGAATGATGTAACTAGACGGTGGCGGAGTTGCCGGGACCAGTACCGGCGGAAACGCCAGCAATTAGGGCGGAGTGGGGATGCAGGCCCAAAAAAACGGAAATATGTCTATTACGACCGTTTGAATTTTCTGGCCCCCAGCATGGATCTTAGGCCGTAAGTGCATGCATTAAGGTACACCTTAAACACATGTTCTACTGTCTCCATAACTTATTTATTGTAATGTTCAATGTTTTTTATCCAACAGAACGGAGTCAAACCTTACAGAAAGAGAGACGGCATCCGACTCCGAGGTCATCATTGACCCAGTCGGTGAAGGTGACGAAGTGGCTGGCCCATCTTCGGCACCCCCCCGACACCAATCAGCCAGCAGCACCACCACCACCAACATGTGAAGCAGCATCAGCATCCACACAGGAGGCTAATCCCCAGGAGGAAGATGTGGGCCACAGCAGCAGTCCTACACTGCCGCTTGAAAGGTCACCCCTGCCTTCTGCCTTACCACTTTGTGGACGCCGCAGAAGAGTAGCTTCCATCTCTACCACTAGGAGGCAAGTGGATACTGGTGTCCTCAACTATCTTTCCAGGGCTGCCCATGATGATGGGGAAGAGGCATTCTTTCGTAGCCTTGCCCAATATTTGCGCCCGGTCCCGCGTTCCCTCAGATTGCGTGCCCGAGGTGCTCTCCAGATAGTACTGGACGCTTATGCCCCACCCAACAATCCTCTGCCCATTTTTATTTTTTTAGAAAGGTGGCAGTTAAGACAAACCAACCTTCTGCCGCTGCAAGACCTTCCCCACCAGCAGTCAGGGGAATTAGAGTCCGCACCCCCTACCTTCCAGACACAGGCCACCCAAACCGAAGGCCAAAGAACCTATGGACACTTGCCCGAGTTCAGTGCACCTGCCCAATATGGCCACTTGACCAGACACAATGTTGGAGGCTGGTCCCAACAAGTGTCTGGTCGACATGGCCATATTGGGGGTGTCATGTGTGCATCGCCACGAAGATCGTCGCGGTTGCACATTCTGACTTCTCACAGCTGAGTTGCTGTTTCTTTGTGTTTGGCAGTTAGGGAGTTAATTCTGTCTGTGCTCAGTTCTGGGACTGGGTGCAGTTTTTTCCGGCTGCAATTAATTATTTGTTGATTGGTTTCCTTTAAATCTCTGGTTGTCTGTGTTGGGAGTTGCCAGTGAAATTCTTCATGCAGACCACAGATAGGATTGTATCTGTATAGACTTAAGTTAAAGAGCTCCTTAGTTGTTTTAAGCTCACCTTGCTTAGAGTTTAATATCCCAGATCATTTATGTTCCTTCTGTGTTTGAGTGTGTATGCAAGTCTGTGTTTTCTCCAGTCTGTCTTATATGTGTAATCTGTGTATTTAGCAGAGATCAGCCCATATCCCTTTGGTGGTAATCAGAATCCTTCTTAGGACTGATTACAGGGTTCAGGGACTGATAGGAGACAGGGTTAGGCTGGAGACTTGGACCTCTGAACCATCATCAGTACCTCCAAGGTGAGGGATTAGTTAGGACCCCAGTTTAGGGTCAGGTTAGACCCCCGGTCCTCCTCTTTCCTGTGACAGTGTATCAAGTCCTCAAGATTAACCCTGAGTTCAACGGATATCGTGTCAGGTAAATCTATTCTATATTTACATGCTGATGTTGCTAATCTATATGTTGTATAGAGTGTTGTTCTTTTAAGAATAGTTTACTGACATCGTACACATATCATAAGACCGCGTGACATTTTCACTGGCCAAGAAAATTATTCCCAGTTGCCATGGATCCAGTAGCCCAGCTGGCTCTGCAGTTGCAGGGATTATCCATGGAGCTGACGGACATTAAGTCCAAAGTTTTGTCTCCCTCGGAGCAAACCAGATTTGAACCTAAAGTAGCTCTCCCGGACAGGTTCACTGGTGGGCGAGACAAATTTTTTACCTTCAGGGAAGCATGTAAATTGTATTTTCGGCTTCGGCCTCGATCATCAGGGAGTGAAGAGCAGAGAGTGGGAATTGTTATCTCGCTCCTACAAGGGGACCCTCAATCCTGGGCCTTCTCCCTTCCTCCGGGATCCCCGGCTCTACAGTCAGTAGATCGATTTTTTACTGCCCTGGGTTTGGTATATGATGACCCAGATCGGGTCTCTCTTGCTGAGACAAAATTACGTAAGATTCAGCAGGGAGATCGTCCGGCGGAGGAATTTGCTTCTGAGTTCCGTAGATGGGCCACAGATACTCAGTGGAATGACCCAGCTCTTAGGAGCCAGTTTTGTCATGGGCTTTCTGACAAATTAAAGGACGTTTTGGCTCAGTATGATTCTCCTCCATCACTGGAGGCTGCTATGGCCCTAGCTATCCGTACTGATAGACGGCTCCGGGAGAGGTGCGAGGTAACTCCGCCCCCTGTTGTTACTCCACCTACTACTAAAGTCCCTTATGTTGAGGTTCCCCTTGTCTGTTCGGAGGAGCCTATGCAGTTGGGAGGGACATCATTTCGTAGGAGGGGATTGGCGGTACGCCGCAGGACTAGAAGGTGTTTCTTCTGCGGGAAAGAGGGACATTTTGTTGGGGGATGTCCATCCCGTGCCTTGTTGAGCAAAAAGTCGCCGGAAAACTGTTAATCCCAGGTTGTGTGGTGGACGACAACCTGGGAGTATGTATTTCGTCCGCTAGTTCTTCTCAGTTCCTTGTACCAGTGGAGGTGGTGGTTGGTACGAGAGTGGAGAGATTTTCTGTTCTTATTGATAGTGGGTCCGGGGCTAATCTGGTTGACGCTCAGTTTGCTCAGGCTCAAGGTATGCATCTGAGTGTATTGGTCAAACCGATCCCTATATTCTCCATTGACGCCAGGCCTCTCGGCCAAGGTAGCTTTGTTCATGAGGTTCATAACATTGACCTTCGGGTAGGGGCAATACATAGGGAACTATTATCTTGTTATGTGTTGGAGGGTCTACCTACTCCTATTGTGTTGGGACTTCCTTGGTTGGTTAAACATAACCCTGTGATTAATTGGCAGTCCAGAGATATAAGCCAATGGGGGGAGTTTTGCAAAAGTAACTGCATGAACACAGTCATCAGTGCGGTCGTGCCTAGTACTTTGCCTCCTTTTTTGGAGGACTTTGGGGATGTGTTCTCTGAGGAGGGGTGTCAGGAGTTGCCTCCTCATCGCGTGTATGACTGCTCTATTAATTTACTTCCTGATGCTAAGTTACCTAAAGCTAGGTTATATAACCTTTCTGGTCATGAGAGGCAGGCTATGAAAGATTATATTTCGGAAAGTCTGGCCAAAGGGCATATTAGACCTTCATCTTCCCCAGTGGCCGCGGGGTTCTTCTTTGTGAAGAAAAAAGATGGAGGCCTACGCCCTTGCTTGGATTTCCGCGAACTTAATCGGATTACTGTTCGAGATCCGTATCCACTCCCTCTGATTCCTGATCTCTTCAATCAAATTGTTGGCGCCAAATGGTTCTCTAAATTGGATCTCAGGGGGGCGTATAATCTGATTAGGATAAAGAGGGGGATGAGTGGAAAACGGCGTTTAACACGCCGGAGGGACATTATGAGAACCTTGTCATGCCTTTTGGTCTGACTACTGCACCAGCAGTATTCCAACATTTTGTTAATGACATTTTTCGTCATCTGGTGGGGCTGTTTGTGGTCGTATATTTGGATGACATTTTAATTTACTCACCAGATCTTGTGTCTCACCAGGAGCATGTGAGACAGGTGTTACAGATCTTGCGAGACAATAAACTATACGCCAAACTGGAAAAGTGTGTATTCGCCGTACAGGAACTTCAGTTTTTGGGTTTCTTGGTGTCAGCCTCCGGTTTCCGTATGGACCCTGAAAAGGTGAGAGCAGTGCTTGAATGGGATCAGCCAGAGGATCTTAAGGCTCTGCAGCGTTTTCTGGGGTTTGCTAACTACTACCGGAAATTTATTTGTAATTTCTCATCTGTTGTCAAACCTCTCACTGACATGACAAGAAAAGGGACGGATTTTTCTAAATGGTCGGACAAAGCTTGCCAAGCTTTTTCCTCTTTGAAAAAATGTTTTGCTTCGGCACCCGTTCTCATCCAACCAGATGCATCACAGCCGTTCGTTGTGGAGGTGGACGCGTCTGACGTAGGGGTGGGTGCAATATTATCCCAGGGTCCGTCCCCTGGTAAATGGCATCCGTGCGCTTTCTTTTCTAAAAAATTGTCGTCCGCCGAAAGGAATTATGATATCGGCAATAGGGAACTTTTGGCCATTAAGTTGGCTTTTGAAGAATGGCGTCACTTTTTGGAGGGGGCAGTCCACCCGGTCACCGTCATTACTGATCACAAGAACCTGCTGTATTTGGAATCTGCTAAGCGTCTGAATTCCAGACAAGCTCGATGGTCGTTGTTTTTTACCAGGTTTAATTTTGTTGTCACTTATCGCCCTGGATCTAAGAATGTTAAGGCGGATGCCTTGTCTCGCAGTTTCCCAGGGGCCGGGAAAATGGATGACCCGATTCCTATCCTTCAGGAGGGGGTGGTAGTGTCGGCTGTATGTTCTGAGCTTGAGGAGGAGGTGTTAGAGGCTCAGGGGGACGCCCCTGCAGGACCTCCAGGGAGACTGTTTGTCCCAAATCAGTTGAGACAAAAGGTTATTGAGGCACATCATAATTCTGCTTTAGCAGGACATCCAGGGAGTAAGGCTACTTTAGATCTCCTTTCTCGCCGGTTTTGGTGGCCTAACGTTAATAAAGATGTTTTAACTTTTGTCGCGTCCTGTGGGGTTTGTGCTCGCTCTAAGACCCCTCATACCCGTCCGTCTGGAACCCTCTTACCCTTGAAACTTCCGGAGCGTCCATGGACTCATTTGTCTATGGACTTCATCACGGACCTTCCTCAGTCGTCAGGGAAGACTGTCATACTGGTGGTTGTTGACAGGTTCAGTAAGATGGCACATTTCATTGCTCTTCCTGCCCTCCCTAATGCTAAAACTCTGGCGCAGGTGTTCATTGGGGAGATTGTGAGACTTCATGGGTTGCCTTCTGATGTGGTGTCAGATAGGGGGTCTCAGTTTGTTCCAAGTTTTGGAGGGCATTTTGTTTACGTCGGGGGATGCAATTGTCATTTTCTTCGGCTTTTCATCCGCAGACCAATGGTCAGACAGAGCGTCTGAATCAAAGCCTAGAGACTTATTTCGGTGTTTTGTCTCAGAGAACCAGGAGGACTGGTCTTCTTTCTTGCCTCTGGCAGAGTTCGCTCTTAACAACAGGCGGAGCGAGTCCACTGGTAAGTCCCCGTTTTTTGGGGCATATGGTTTTCATCCCCAGTTTTGTACTTTCAATGGGGGGGGCCCTTCTGGGGTTCCTGAGGAGGAGCGTTTCTCGTCGTCACTTGCTTCAGTGTGGAGAGGTGTATTGAATAATCTGAGTGCTATGGGGAACCGTTATAAACGTATGGCTGATAGGAGGAGAGTTTCTGGTCCAGATCTTAATGTGAACGATCTGGTATGGTTGTCTACCAGGAATATAAAACTTAAAGTTCCCTCCTGGAAGCTGGGCCCCAGATTCATCGGGCCGTACAGGATCAGTTCCATAATTAATCCTGTGGCATTTCGTCTGGACCTCCCTCCTACGTTTAAAATTCATAATGTGTTCCACAAGTCATTACTTAAGAGGTACGTGGCACCAGTCATACCATCACCTCTACCTCCTCCTCCAGTGGTGGTCAATGGTAACTTGGAGTTTCAAGTGTCAAAGATCATTGACTCACGTCTGAATCGCCGGTCCCTTCAGTACTTGGTGCATTGGAAGGGGTATGGTCCAGAGGAGAGGACGTGGGTTCCTGCGTCTGACATTAACGCAGATCGTTTGGTGCGGACCTTCCACAGAACTCACCCGGGCAAACCTGGCCCTGAGGGTCCGGAGGCCCCTCGTAGAAGGGGGGGTACTGTCATGTGTGCATCGCCACGAAGATCGTCGCGGTTGCACATTCTGACTTCTCACAGCTGAGTTGCTGTTTCTTTGTGTTTGGCAGTTAGGGAGTTAATTCTGTCTGTGCTCAGTTCTGGGACTGGGTGCAGTTTTTCCGGCTGCAATTAATTATTTGTTGATTGGTTTCCTTTAAATCTCTGGTTGTCTGTGTTGGGAGTTGCCAGTGAAATTCTTCATGCAGACCACAGATAGGATTGTATCTGTATAGACTTAAGTTAAAGAGCTCCTTAGTTGTTTTAAGCTCACCTTGCTTAGAGTTTAATATCCCAGATCATTTATGTTCCTTCTGTGTTTGAGTGTGTATGCAAGTCTGTGTTTTCTCCAGTCTGTCTTATATGTCTAATCTGTGTATTTAGCAGAGATCAGCCCATATCCCTTTGGTGGTAATCAGAATCCTTCTTAGGACTGATTACAGGGTTCAGGGACTGATAGGAGACAGGGTTAGGCTGGAGACTTGGACCTCTGAACCATCATCAGTACCTCCAAGGTGAGGGATTAGTTAGGACCCCAGTTTAGGGTCAGGTTAGACCCCCGGTCCTCCTCTTTCCTGTGACAGTGTATCAAGTCCTCAAGATTAACCCTGAGTTCAACGGATATCGTGTCAGGTAAATCTATTCTATATTTACATGCTGATGTTGCTAATCTATATGTTGTATAGAGTGTTGTTCTTTTAAGAATAGTTTACTGACATCGTACACATATCATAAGACCGCGTGACAGGGGTTATGAAGCCATGGGTTACTCCCATAGCCAGGATGTCAGCCATCCATATACACGCTCAACATTATTATGGAGCGCTACCACAGGAACAAACCTTGGACCTGAATACTGCGTGGCCATCTTCCCTAGCCCAGGGTGATACGCAGGTTGCCCAACAGAGCAGACCACCTTCTGCCCAAGGTGACCGTCCCCCTTCACCCCACCACCAACTTACCACAACCTATAACGAGGCAATGTGGTGGCCTGTTTTTGATATTTTTTTATGATGTTTGTACATTTTTTGTTACTTTCTCATTTTCTTTGTCCGTTTTACGACATTTTGATATTATGAGGCCTGAATGTTAGGCCGTTACAGCCATATGATGGCAATATGGCTGAAAAAAATGTGATGCAAAGAAAAGATACATTTGCACAACAAAAAAAGCAATGCGTGTCATGTTTATTTAAGCAGTATTTTATTATCAACCTAGAACAAAGAGTATCTTCTAAACACTTATAGGCTTCAAAGGGTCAAACATTACAAAAACACTTTGACAAACTGCCATAAGTACTACATAGACATCACATTCTGTTGCCAGGGAGTAATCCCTCAGGGGAAACAAAATAATTTGTGAACACATCACGCACTCTTAGGCCAGGGCTCCTAGACAGTTTGGAAACTGGCAGGTCTCCTGAAAACCACGAGCTATACGCAACCAATCTTCCATTTGCGGCTGAGGCATGACCAGGTGATGGAGTCAGGACCAGATTTCTGCGCATGTTGACCGCACAATCCCAGAGATGGTTGACTTGCCAAGTAAGAATTCTAAATGCAATGCTGCATATGACATCCCCGTGGAAAGAAATCTAAAGGGTAAACACAAAATATACATGATAAGCCATCCAGTTAAATACATGCTTTGCATTGATGACACTTTGACTCCAATAATAACAAACCTTGCCACAAAAACATACAAATGCAAGGTGTGTGTTTTTTGGGTCATATCCAAGGTTATATTGGATCAGAACACTTGTGGGGGGTGACACATAGATCAATAGAGGTATAAATAACAAAGATGTAAGGGCAGGTAATACATAAATATCTCAAATACATAATCAATATATCGGTTGCATAATGTCACGCTGTATAGCAGATATATAAATAAATGATGTCAGTAATCTATCAAGTGGGACAACATTCTATATAACATATAGATAGGTAACATTAACATGTATATATAGCATAGTATTACCTGACATAATATCCTGTGGGTCAATACTGAATCCTTTTCACGCTGTCTCTGGCTAGAGGTGGACCGGGGTCTATGCTGACCCTAAACTGGGGTCCTGACTAGTCCCTCTACCTGGAGGTACTGTTAATGGTACAGAGGTCCAGGCCGCCAGCGTAAACCCTGTCTCCTATAAATCCCTGACCACTGTAATCTAGTCCTTAGAAGGACCCTGATTACCACCATAGGGAATGGACAGGAAAAGGTTAACAAACAGTAAAGACAAATGTGACAGACAGGGGATAAAGTAAACACTGTCTTGCATACAACATTTAAACACAGAGGGAACACCAAAGGTCTAGGAGATAAACTATAAGCAAGGAAAGGAGAAACAACAAAGGAGCTCTTAGCTTAAGTCTTCTCAGAACCGATCCTATCTGCAGTCTGTATGAATGCTTTCACCGGCCTCTAACAAGCAGACTGGCAGGTATAAAAAGGAAACTAATTAGTGCATAATCAAAAGCAGCCGGGCGAGGCTGGACCTAGTCTTAGCAAAGAGCCAGGTAAAATTAACTCCCTCACCACCAAACACAAAGTAACAGCAACTCAGCTGCAAGAAGTCAGAATGTGCAATCGCGACGATCTTCGTGGCAATGCACCCATGACAGTACCCCCCCTTCTACGAGGGGCCTCCGGACCCTCAGGGCCAGGTCTGCCTGGGTGAGTTGTGTGGAAGGTCCGAACCAATCGATCTGCGTTAATATCAGACGCAGGGACCCACGTCCTCTCCTCAGGACCATACCCCTTCCAATGAACCAAGTACTGAAGGGACCGGCGATTCAGACGTGAGTCAATGATCTTCGACACTTGAAATTCTAAGTTACCATTGACCACCACTGGAGGAGGAGGTAGAGGTGACGGCATAACTGGCGCCACGTACCTCTTAAGCAACGATTTGTGAAACACATTGTGGATTTTAAACGTAGGAGGGAGGTCCAGACGAAATGCCACAGGATTAATTATAGAACTGATCCTGTATGGACCGATGAACCTGGGACCCAGTTTCCAGGAGGGAACCTTGAGTTTTATATTCTTGGTAGACAACCACACCAGATCGTTCACACTTAGGTCCGGACCAGACACTCTCCTCCTATCAGTCCTCCGCTTGTAACGGTTCCCCATAGCACTCAGACCATTCAGCACTCCTCTCCAAACTGAAGCAAGTGACGACGAGAATCGTTCCTCCTCAGGAACCCCAGACGGACGGGTATGTGGGGTCTTAGAGCGAGCACAAACTCCACAGGACGCGACAAAAGTTATTACCTCTTTATTTAAGTTAGGCCACCAAAACCGGCGAGAAAGGAGATCCACAGTTGCTTTACTCCCTGGATGTCCTGCTAAAGCAGAATTATGATGTGCCTCGATAACTTTTTGTCTTAACTGATTAGGAACAAACAGTTTCCCTGGAGGCCTACAGGGGCGTCCCCCTGAGCCTCCAATACCTCCTCCTCAAGCTCAGAGCATACAGCCGACACTACCACTCCTCCTGAAGAATAGGAACCGGGTCATCCGTCTTTCCGGCCCCTGGGAAACTACGAGATAAGGCATAAGGGGCAATTTTATTGAGCAGTCATACGCGCGATGAGGAGGTAACTCTTGACACCCCTCCTCTGAGAACACATCCTCCAAGTCCTCCAGAAAAGGAGGCAAGGTCCTAGGCACGACCTGCACCGATGACCGTGTTCATGCAGTTATTGTTGCAAAATTCACCCCACTGGCTTATCTCTCTGGATTGCCAATCAATAACTGGGTTATGTTTAGCCAACCAAGGAAGTCCCAACACAATAGGAGTAGGAAGACCCTCCAACACATAACAAGACAACTGTTCTTTATGTATTGCCCCTACTCAAAGGTCTATGTTATGAACAGCTTGTACAAAGCTACCTTGACCGAGAGGTCTGGCGTCAATAGAAAGTATAGGGATCGGTTTGGCCAATACACTCAGTTGCATACCTTGCACCTGGGCAAACCGAGCGTCCACCATATTAGCCCCAGACCCACTATCAAGAAGAACAGAAATCCTCTCAACTCTCGCACCAACCACCACCTCCGCAGGCACGAGAAATTGAGACGGACCTGGGGACGAAATACCTACTCCCAGGTTGTCGTCCACCACACAACCTGGGATTAACAGTTTTTCGGTGACTTTTTTGCTCAATGAGGCACGGGAGGGACACCCCCCAACAAAATGTCCCTCTCTCCCGCAGAAGAAACACCTTCTTGTCTTGCGGCGCACCGCTGATTCCCTCCTACAAAATGATGTCCCTCCCAACTGCATAGGTTCCTCAGAACAGACCAGGGGAACCTCAATATAAGGGACTTTAGTAGTGGGTGGAGTCATAACAAGGGGCGGAGTTACCTCGCACCTCCCCCGAAGCCGTCTATCAATACGAATAGCAAGGGCCATAGCAGCCTCCAGTGACGGAGGAGAATCATACTGAGCCAAAACATCTTTTAATTTGTCAGATAACCCTTGACAAAACTGGCTCCTAAGAGCTGGGTCATTCCACTGAGTATCTGTGGCCCATCTACGGAACTCAGAAGAAAATTCCTCCGCCGGACGATCTCCCTGCTGTATCCTACGTAACTTTGTTTCAGCAAGGGAGACCTGATCCGGGTCATCATACACCAGACCCAGGGCAGCAAAAAATCGATCTACTGACTGGAGGGCCGGGGAGCCCGGGGAAGAGAGAACGCCCAGGATTGAGGGTCCCCTTGTAAGAGCGAGATGACAATTCCCACCCTCTGCTCTTCACTCCCCGATGACCGAGGCCGCAGCCGAAAGTATAATTTACATGCCTCCCGGAAGGTAAAAAATTTGTCCCGCCCACCAGTGAACCTTCCGGGAGAGCAACCTTAGGTTCAGATCTGGTTTGCTCCGGGGGGGACAAAACCTTGGACTTAATGTCCGTAAGCTCCATGGACAACCTCTGCAACTGCAGGGCAAGCTGGGCTACTGGATCCATGGTAGCTGGGGAGAATCTTTAGTTTGGCCGGTGAAAATGTCACGCTGTATAGCAGATATATAAATAAATGATGTCAGTAATCTATCAAGTGGGACAACATTCTATATAACATATAAGATAGGTAACATTAACATGTATATATAGCATAGTATTACCTGAATAATATCCTGTGGGTCAATACTGAATCCTTTACACGCTGTCTCTGGCTAGAGGTGGACCGGGGTCTATGCTGACCCTAAACTGGGGTCCTGACTAGTCCCTCTACCTGGAGGTACTGTTAATGGTACAGAGGTCCAGGCCGCCAGCGTAAACCCTGTCTCCTATAAATCCCTGACCACTGTAATCTAGTCCTTAGAAGGACCCTGATTACCACCATAGGGAATGGACAGGAAAAGGTTAACAAACAGTAAGACAAATGTGACAGACAGGGGATAAAGTAAACACTGTCTTGCATACAACATTTAAACACAGAGGGAACACCAAAGGTCTAGGAGATAAACTATAAGCAAGGAAAGGAGAAACAACAAAGGAGCTCTTAGCTTAAGTCTTCTCAGAACCGATCCTATCTGCAGTCTGTATGAATGCTTTCACCGGCCATCTAACAAGCAGACTGGCAGGTATAAAAAGGAAGCTAATTAGTGCATAATCAAAAGCAGCCGGGCGAGGCTGGACCTAGTCTTAGCAAAGAGCCAGGTAAAATTAACTCCCTCACCACCAAACACAAAGTAACAGCAACTCAGCTGCGAGAAGTCAGAATGTGCAATCGCGACGATCTTCGTGGCGATGCACCCATGACACATACATACCGTAACGTAAGGATTAGGCGCTCCTCGGCAGATATTGCTTTACGCATCCTTGTGTCCTGAAACGTTATCCCAGGGCACACAATCTCCAAAAATATATCAAAAGTGCGAAGGGACATCCAACAATAAGAAAAAAACTTGTCGGGATTGCTACGCAGAGAAGCGTAGAGACAGTGGAAATGGCCTTCACAGTCACGTCGCCTCAAAAGGGGATGGACCCAAAATCTTCTACGCCTCCTGGGATCCACAATCACTGGGTATGGCTGACAAAAACGTCGTGACAATACCCAGTTATACAACACACGCTCAGTTGTGTTAAAGGTAAGTGTGTCTCCCATATTTAGGACAAAGCACAACTCACGCAATACAAGCACGGAGTGAAAGGCAAAGATTGGAGGGTGCCACCTGTTGAGGAGCCAATAAATAGGGTTGTTCATGATTATTTAAATGG
>JARQOD010012513.1:0-19302 GCA_033576555.1 Oophaga sylvatica | reverse complement strand
TACAGGTCCCAGCAATCCTCCTGACAGGTGAGGCCATTAGTACCGCGCTCCTCTCCCCGGACCACAGGCTGCCGTCTCTTCCATATTACACTGATTACCACCAAGTACAGCAATAAATAGATTATACTGGAGTCCTACATGACTGACACTACAGGTCCCAGCAATCCTTCTGACAGGTGAGGCCACTAGTACCACGCTCCTCTCCCCGGACCACAGGCTGCCGTCTCTTCCATATCACACTGATTACCACCAAGTGCAGCAATAAATAGATTATACTGGAGTCCTACATGACTGACACTACAGGTCCCAGCAGTCATCCTGACAGGTGAGGCCACTAGTACCGCGCTCCTCTCCCCGGACCACAGGCTGCCGTCTCTTCCATATCACACTGATTACCACCAAGTGCAGCAATAAATAGATTATACTGGAGTCCTACATGACTGACACTACAGGTCCCAGCAGTCATCCTGACAGGTGAGGCCACTAGTACCGCGCTCCTC
Source organism: Oophaga sylvatica (assembly GCA_033576555.1). Classification (NCBI taxonomy): domain Eukaryota; kingdom Metazoa; phylum Chordata; class Amphibia; order Anura; family Dendrobatidae; genus Oophaga; species Oophaga sylvatica. The sequence goes on along the minus strand of JARQOD010012513.1, from coordinate 18,802 downwards.
TCCCCGGACCACAGCCAGCTGCTTCCTTATTACACTGATTACCACAAGTGCAGCAATAAATAGATTTACTGGAGTCCTACATGACTGACACTACAGATCCCAGCAATCCTCCTGACAGGTGAGGCCACTAGTACCGCGCTCCTCTCCCGGACCACAGCCACAGGCTGCCTTCTCTTCCATATCGCACCGATTACCACCAAGTGCAGCAATAAATAGATTGTACTGGAGTCCTACATGACTGACACTACAGATCCCAGCAATCCTCCTGACAGGTGAGGCCACTAGTACCGCACTCCTCTCCCCGGACCACAGCCACAGGCTGCCTTCTCTTCCATATCGCACCGATTACCACCAAGTACAGCAATAAATAGATTTACTGGAGTCCTACATGACTGACACTACAGGTCCCAGCAATCCTCCTGACAGGTGAGGCCATTAGTACCGCGCTCCTCTCCCCGGACCACAGGCTGCCGTCTCTTCCATATCGCACCGATTACCACCAAGTGCAGCAATAAATAGATTGTACTCGATTAAATCCATTATAACGTATCAATCTTTATTACAAGAAACCTACAAAACACCTCAAAATGTGACATAAAACCGCCACATAAATCCAGAAATAAGCAGTGTGGGTGTGAGGCGATTCAGGCCCCTAATTATTACAAGTATTCAATGGGTGTACAGACATAAACAAGTGATAAAACTAGATTTCATCAAAATAAAACCTGAGCAAAGCTGAACATGAAACTTGCGTTGGGGTACTGGGCAGTGTGGTTCTACACCTAACAATGGCGCATGGTGTGTGTGTGGGTTCATTTGCAGAAGTGGTTGTAAGAGACTCATCAGACATTACATGCACTTTACTAAGATCTGATTGATTCACGGCTACTTTGTGCCCACCCTCTGGCCCTCCACGCCCACCCTCTAGCTCACCGCGTTCACCCTCTGGCCCTCCGCGCCCAACCTCTAGCTCTCCGCGCCCACCCTCTGGCCCTCCGCGCCCACCCTCTGGCTCTCCGCGCCCACCCTCTGGCTCTCCGCGCCCACCCTCCCTCTGGCCCTCCGTGCCCACCCTCTAGCTCTCTGCGCCCACCCTCTGGCTCTCCGCGCCCACCCTCTGGCCCTCCGCACCCACCCTCTGGCTCTCCGTGCCCACCCTCTAGCTCTCCGCACCCACCCTCTGGCCCACCCTCTAGCTCTCCGCGCCCACCTTCCGGCTCTCCGCGCCCACCCTCTGACCCTCCATGCCCACCCTCTGGCCCTACGCGCCCACCCTCTGACCCTCCGCGCCCACGCTCTGACCCTCCGTGCCAACCCTCTGGCCCTCCGAGCCCACCCTCTGTCCCTCCGCGCCCATCCTCTGGCCCTATGCACCCACCCTCTGCTCTCCGCGCCCACTCTGGCCCACCGAGCCCACCTTCCGGCTCTCCGCGCCCACCCTCTGGCTCTCCGCGCCCACTCTGGCCCTCCGCGCCCACCGAGCCCACCTTCCGGTTCTCCGCCCCCACCCTCTGACCCTCCGTGCCCACCCTCTGGCTCTCCGAGCCCACCCTCTAGCTCTCCACGCTCTGGCTCTCAGCGCCCACCCTCTGGCTCTCCGCGCCCACCCTCTGGCTCTCCGTGCCCACCCTCTGACCCTCCGTGCCCACCCTCTGGCCCTCCGCGCCCACCCTCAGGCTCTCCGAGCCCACCCTCTAGCTCTCCACGCTCTGGCTCTCAGCACCCACCCTCTGGCCCTCCGAGCCCACCCTATGGCTCTCCGCGCCCACCCTCTGTCCCTCCGCGCCCACCCTCTAGCTCTCCACGCCCACCCTCTGGCTCTCCGAGCCCACCCTCTAGCTCCTCGCGCCCACCCTCATGGCCCTCCGCACCCACCCTCTGGCTCTCCATGCCCACCCTCTGGCCCTCTGCACCCACCCTCTGGCTCTCCGCTCCCACCCTCCCTCTGGCCTTCCACGCCCACCCTTCCTCTGGCCCTCTGCGCCCACCCTCTGGCCCTGCGTGCCCACCCTCTAGCTCTCCGCATCCACCCTCTGCCCACCCTCTGGTTCTCCGCACCGACTCTGGCCCACCGCGCCCACCCTCCGAGCCCACCTTCCGGCTCTCCACGGCCACCCTCTGGCTCTCCGTGCCCACCCTCTGACCCTCCATGCCCACCCTCTGGCCCTCTGCGCCCACCCTCTGACCCTCCGTGCCCACCCTCTGGCCCTCCGGGCCCACCCTCTGGCTCTCCGAGCCCACCCTCTAGCTCTCCGCGCTCACGCTCTGGCTCTCAGCGCCCACCCTCTGGCTCTCCGCGCCCACCCTCTGTCCCTCCGCGCCCACCCTCTGGCTCTCCGCGCCCACTCTCTGGTCCTCCGAGCCCACCTTCCGGCTCTCCGCGCCCACCCTCTGACCCTCCATGCCCACCCTCTGGTCCTCCGCGCCCACCCTCTGGCCCTCCGCGCCCGCCACCCTCTGGCTCTCCGAGCCCACCCCCTAGCTCTCCACGCTCTGGCTCTCAGCGCCCACCCTCTGGCTCTCTGCGCCCACCCTCTGACCCTCCGTGCCAACCCTCTGGCCCTCCGAGCCCACCCTCTGTCCCTCTGCGCCGGCCCTCTGCACCCACCCTCTGGCTCTCCGCGCCCACCCTCTGGCTCTCCGTGCCCACCCTCTGACCCTCCGTGCCCACCCTCTGGCCCTCCGCGCCCACCCTCAGGCTCTCCGAGCCCACCCTCTAGCTCTCCACGCTCTGGCTCTCAGCACCCACCCTCTGGCCCTCCGAGCCCACCCTATGGCTCTCCGCGCCCACCCTCTGTCCCTCCGCGCCCACCCTCTAGCTCTCCACGCCCACCCTCTGGCTCTCCGAGCCCACCCTCTAGCTCTCCGCGCCCACCCTCTGGCCCTCCGCACCCACCCTCTGGCTCTCCATGCCCACCCTCTGGCCCTCTGCACCCACCCTCTGGCTCTCCGCTCCCACCCTCCCTCTGGCCTTCCACGCCCACCCTTCCTCTGGCCCTCTGCGCCCACCCTCTGGCCCTGCGTGCCCACCCTCTAGCTCTCCGCATCCACCCTCTGCCCACCCTCTGGTTCTCCGCACCCACTCTGGCCCACCGCGCCCACCCTCCGAGCCCACCTTCCGGCTCTCCACGGCCACCCTCTGGCTCTCCGTGCCCACCCTCTGACCTCCATGCCCGCCCTCTGGCCCTCTGCGCCCACCCTCTGACCCTCCGTGCCCACCCTCTGGCCCTCCGGGCCCACCCTCTGGCTCTCCGAGCCCACCCTCTAGCTCTCCGCGCTCACGCTCTGGCTCTCAGCGCCCACCCTCTGGCTCTCCGCGCCCACCCTCTGTCCCTCCGCGCCCACCCTCTGGCTCTCCGCGCCCACTCTCTGGTCCTCCGAGCCCACCTTCCGGCTCTCCGCGCCCACCCTCTGACCCTCCATGCCCACCCTCTGGTCCTCCGCGCCCACCCTCTGGCCCTCCGCGCCCGCCACCCTCTGGCTCTCCGAGCCCACCCCCTAGCTCTCCACGCTCTGGCTCTCAGCGCCCACCCTCTGGCTCTCTGCGCCCACCCTCTGACCCTCCGTGCCAACCCTCTGGCCCTCCGAGCCCACCCTCTGTCCCTCTGCGCCGGCCCTCTGCACCCACCCTCTGGCTCTCCGTGCCCACTCTGGCACTCCGCGCCCACCCTCTGGCCCACCGAGCCCACCCTCCGAGCCCACCTTCCGGCTCTCCGCGCCCACCCTCTGGCTCTCCGTGCCACCCTCTGGCTCTCTGTGCCCACCCTCTGACCCTCCATGCCCACCCTCTGGCCATCCGCGCCCACCCTCTGGCTCTCCGAGCCCACCCTCTAGCTCTCCACGCTCTGGCTCTCCGCGCCCACCCTCTATTTCTCTGCGCCCACCCTTTGGCCCTCCGCACCCACCCTCTAGCTCTCCGCGCCCACCCTCTAGCTCTCCGCGCCCACCCTCTAGCTCTCCGCGCCCACCCTCTTGCCCTCCGTGCTCACCCTCTGGTCCAGGGAGAGGAGCACGGTACTAGTGGCCTCACCTGTCAGGAGGATTGCTGGGACCTGTAGTGTCAGTCATGTAGGACTCCAGTATAATCTATTTATTGCTGTATTTGGTGGTAATCAGTGTGATATGGAAGAGACGGCAGCCTGTGGTCCGGGGAGCGGAGCGCAGTAATAGTGGCCTCACCTGTCAGGAGGATTGCTGGGACCTGTAGTGTCAGTCATGTAGGACTCCAGTATAATCTATTTATTGCTGTACTTGGTGGTAATCAGTGTGATATGGAAGAGACGGCAGCCTGTGGTCCGGGGAGAGGAGCGCGGTACTAGTGGCCTCACCTGTCAGGAGGATTGCTGGGATCTGTAGTGTCAGTCATGTAGGACTCCAGTATAATCTATTTATTGCTGTACTTGGTGGTAATCAGTGTGATATGGAAGAGACGGCAGCCTGTGGTCCGGGGAGTGGAGCGCGGTACTAATGGCCTCACCTGTCAGGAGGATTGCTGGGACCTGTAGTGTCAGTCATGTAGGACTCCAGTATAATCTATTTATTGCTGTACTTGGTGGTAATCAGTGTGATATGGAAGAGACGGCAGCCTGTGGTCCGGGGAGAGGAGCGCGGTACTAGTGGCCTCACCTGTCAGGAGGATTGCTGGGACCTGTAGTGTCAGTCATGTAGGACTCCAGTATAATCTATTTATTGCTGTACTTGGTGGTAATCAGTGTGATATGGAAGAGACGGCAGCCTGTGGTCCGGGAGAGGAGCGCGGTACTAGTGGCCTCACCTGCCAGGAGGATTGCTGGGATCTGTAGTGTCAGTCATGTAGGACTCCAGTAAATCTATTTATTGCTGTACTTGGTGGTAATCAGTGTGATATGGAAGAGACGGCAGCCTGTGGTCCGGGGAGTGGAGCGCGGTACTAATGGCCTCACCTGTCAGGAGGATTGCTGGGACCTGTAGTGTCAGTCATGTAGGACTCCAGTATAATCTATTTATTGCTATACTTGGTGGTAATCAGTGTGATATGGAAGAGACGGCAGCCTGTGGTCCGGGGAGGGAGCGCGTACTAGTGGCCTCACCTGCCAGGAGGATTGCTGGGATCTGTAGTGTCAGTCATGTAGGACTCCAGTATAATCTATTTATTGCTGTACTTGGTGGTAATCAGTGTGATATGGAAGAGACGGCAGCCTGTGGTCCGGGGAGTGGAGCGCGGTACTAATGGCCTCACCTGTCAGGAGGATTGCTGGGACCTGTAGTGTCAGTCATGTAGGACTCCAGTATAATCTATTTATTGCTGTACTTGGTGGTAATCAGTGTGATATGGAAGAGACGGCAGCCTGTGGTCCGGGAGAAGGAGCGCGGTACTAGTGGCCTCACCTGTCAGGAGGATTGCTGGGATCTGTAGTGTCAGTCATGTAGGACTCCAGTATAATCTATTTATTGCTGTACTTGGTGGTAATCAGTGTGATATGGAAGAGACGGCAGCCTGTGGTCCGGGGAGAGGAGCGCGGTACTAGTGGCCTCACCTGCCAGGAGGATTGCTGGGATCTGTAGTGTCAGTCATGTAGGACTCCAGTATAATCTATTTATTGCTGTACTTGGTGGTAATCAGTGTGATATGGAAGAGACGGCAGCCTGTGGTCCGGGGAGAGGAGCGCGGTACTAGTGGCCTCACCTGTCAGGAGGATTGCTGGGATCTGTAGTGTCAGTCATGTAGGACTCCAGTATAATCTATTTATTGCTGTAATTGGTGGTAATCAGTGTGATATGGAAGAGACGGCAGCCTGAGGTCCGGGGAGTGGAGCGCGGTAATAGTGGCCTCACCTGCCAGGTTGACTGCTGGGATCTGTAGTGTCAGTCATGTAGGACTCCAGTATAATCTATTTATTGCTGTACTTGGTGGTAATCAGTGTGATATGGAAGAGACGGCAGCCTGTGGTCCGGGGAGTGGAGCGCGGTACTAGTGGCCTCACCTGTCAGGAGGATTGCTGGGATCTGTAGTGTCAGTCATGTAGGACTCCAGTATAATCTATTTATTGCTGTACTTGGTGGTAATCAGTGTGATATGGAAGAGACGGCAGCCTGAGGTCCGGGGAGTGGAGCGCGGTAATAGTGGCCTCACCTGCCAGGATGACTGCTGGGATCTGTAGTGTCAGTCATGTAGGACTCCAGTATAATCTATTTATTGCTGTACTTGGTGGTAATCAGTGTGATATGGAAGAGACGGCAGCCTGTGGTCCGGGGAGGGAGCACGGTACTAATGGCCTCACCTGTCAGGAGGATTGCTGGGACCTGTAGTGTCAGTCATGTAGGACTCCAGTATAATCTATTTATTGCTGTACTTGGTGGTAATCAGTGTGATATGGAAGAGACGGCAGCCTGAGGTCCGGGGAGAGGAGCGCGGTACTAGTGGCCTCACCTGTCAGGATGACTGCTGGGACCTGTAGTGTCAGTCATGTAGGACTCCAGTATAATCTATTTATTGCTGTACTTGGTGGTAATCAGTGTGATATGGAAGAGACGGCAGCCTGTGGTCCGGGGAGAGGAGCGCGGTACTAGTGGCCTCACCTGTCAGGAGGATTGCTGGGATCTGTAGTGTCAGTCATGTAGGACTCCAGTATAATCTATTTATTGCTGTACTTGGTGGTAATCAGTGTGATATGGAAGAGACGGCAGCCTGTGGTCCGGGGAGAGGAGCGCGGTACTAGTGGCCTCACTGTCAGGAGGATTGCTGGGATCTGTAGTGTCAGTCATGTAGGACTCCAGTATAATCTATTTATTGCTGTACTTGGTGGTAATCAGTGTGATATGGAAGAGACGGCAGCCTGTGGTCTGGGGAGAGGAGAGTGATACTAGTGGCCTCACCTGTCAGGATGACTGCTGGGATCTGTATTGTCACTCATGCAGGGTTATCCGGGATTTGAAAACATGGCCGCCTCTTCAAGAGCCGCAGCGTCTTCATCCTCATGTTGCACTCCAGGGGCGGAATCTTTATGGACCAGGGCAGGGGGTGTCCGCGCAGTATAACCAGCCGTGTGCTTCTGCCCCCAGAATCCCGCAGCTAACCTCGGCCATTGACCTGGTGGGGGAGATCAGCCGGCAGCTTAGCGAGAGGAAGAACGCCGCCGTGAGCGAGATCTGCGCCACCTTCGAGGAGCTGGAGCGGGCGCTGCAGCAGAGGAAGAACGCGCTACTCCAGGACCTGGACGCCATCTCTGTCAGCAAGCAGAAGGTGCGGAACGGTGCAGGGGGCTGCGAAGTGGAACAGGGGGCTACAGAGCGGGGCTGCGGAGCAGGGCAAGTGTGTTGTGAACACCTTTAATCTGGCTTCTGAGGTTGGGCCCTCTGGTGATTGCTTCTGGTAATGGAGCTGCTCTGTCTAACAAGTCAATCACCTGACGGGGATAATTGGAGATCAGGTGTTACTGACTGGGGAGATATAAGTGAGCATCCTTCCCATAGTGGTTGCCAGTGATTTTTCTTCCTGAGCCTTTTGGAAGTCTGCTTGTTCCCTGCTGTGTCCTGCATCTTTCAGATAAGTTATTTAGCTGTTTAAATCTGTGGCTTTTGTTTACCTTTTGCTTTTCTCAGTTTTCTGCCTTGCTGGAGTTAGTTCAGCCGGGTTCCCTGCGGGGACCTGTGCTGGACTCTTGTTTTCATTTGCCACAGCTAATGTCAGTCTTTTCTGTATTTCTAGCTCCCTGTTTTTTCAGTATCTGTTGTTTTGCGTCCAGTTCACAACCGAGTTCTGATTTAGCGGGGAGAGGTTGTGTGACCTCAGTATTTTTGCATATCAGACGTGTTAGAGTTTTTCTTAGGGTTTTTGCTGGATTGCAGACAGTATCCTTTCCTGTCCTGTTCTATCTAGACAGTTTGGGCCCCAGCATTTGCTTACTCTATTTTCTGTCTGTGTTTGTGCTTCATCTGTCTCACCGGCAATATATGTTTGGGGGCTATCTATTCCTTTGGGGGCTCTACTCCAGGGCAGTTAGCTTTCCCCTTTCTCTCTTTAGGCTTAGTTAACTCTTTGGCTGTGTCGAGGCGTCTAGGGCATCGTAGGTGCGTCCTACGGCTAATTCTAGTGATGTTGTCAGTTTAGGGGTCTGCAATCCGCTAAGTTACCAACCTCTCTGGGTGTCTGGTTGCCTAGCCTATTTTTCCATTTATCCTCCTCGGTTACCGAATCATAACAGAATCACCGGCCTGACTGTAGATTCTAGGGTACTCTAAAGAAGGAAAGAATAGTAAAAAAAAAAAAAAAAGATGTCAGAATTTTTTATATATTTTTTCCTCTTTTTCTCTGGGGGCCGTAGGAGGATTTTTTCTTCACTGGAGACTAAGCATTTGTCTGATCGTGTTGAGCAGCTCGCTGTTGAAGTTCGGAGAATTTCTGCCTATCTCGCTCAGTCGTCTGCTGTAGAACCTAAGATCCCTATTCCTGATTTATTTTCTGGGGATCGGTCTAAATTTTGAACTTTAAGAATAATTGTAAATTGTTTTTTGCCTTGAAACCTAATTCCTCGGGGAACTCGGCGCTGCAGGTTAAAATTGTCATCTCCTTGTTGCGCGGCGACCCTCAGGACTGGGCCTTTTCCCTGACACTTGGGGATCCTGTTTTGGCTAATGTGGATGCGTTTTTTCAGGCTCTGGGGTTGTTGTAATGATGAACCTAATGTTATTGATCAAGCTGAGAAAACCTTATTGACATTGAACCAGGGTCAGGAAGCGGCAGAGTTATATTGTCAGAAATTCTGAAAGTGGGCAGTCCTTACTAAATGGAACGATGATGCCCTAGCGGCTCTTTTTCGGAAAGGGCTGGCGGAGACTGTAAAAGATGTTATGGTGGGATTTCCTGTCCCCGATGGTCTCAATTATTCTATGTCATTAGCCATTAAAATTGAGAGACGTTTACCTGAACGTAAAACTATGCGTGAGGCGGTGTTGCCTTTCGGACAAACCTCTGAGCCCATGCAGTGTGATAGGGTTGTTTCTAGGGCTCAACATCGAGAACTTAGAAGGCGTAATAAGTTGTGCTTCTTTTGCAATGACGCCTCTCATACTATTTCCGTCTGCCCTATGCGGGGAAGACGTTTTGCGCACTCATTTGTTTTGGGCAATGTACAGCCTAAATTTCTCTTGACTGTTACCCTGATTTGCTCCTTGTCCTCGTTTTCGGCTCAGGCTTTTGTCGTTTCAGGAGCAGCCCTGAACCTGATGGATTTTGACTTTGCCAAACGTTGTGGTTTTCCCATGATACCCCTGCGGACTCCTATTCCTTTGCATGGTATTGATGCTACTCCTTTGGCGGGGAATAAACCCCAGTTTTGGACCCAGGTGATAATGCGGGTAGCCCCGGACCATCAAGAGAATTGTAAATTTTTAGTGTTGCATAATTTACATGACATTATTGTACAGGGTTTCCCTTGGTTGCAGACCCATAGTACTGTTTTGGATTGAAAGTCTGTGTCTGTGGTCAGTTGGGGTTGTCAATGTGTTCGTAGTGACACTCCTGTTTTCTCTACCTCTCCCCAGTCTCAGGATGTCCCTGACTATTTGGCTGATTTTTCTGATGTGTTTAGTGAGAGTAAGTCTGCATCCTTACTTCTCCATAGGAGTTATGATTGCGCGATTGCGTTAGTGCCTGGTGGTAAATTTCCCAAGGGTCGGCTCTTTAATTTATCTGTACCTGAACATGATGCTATGCGATCTTATATCAAAGAGTCTTTAGAGAAGGGTCATATCAGACCATCCTCTTCACCTTTAGGTGCCTGTTTTTTCTTTGTGGCCAAGAAGGATTGCTCATTGAGGCCGTGTATTGACTATCGTCTCCTGAATAAGATCACTGTTAAATATCAGTATCCTTTACCCCTGATTTCCGATTTATTCTCCAGAGTGAAAGGTGCTAGTTGGTTTACCAAGCTTGACCTCAGGGGGGCGTATAATCTTATTCGCATCAAGCACGGTGATGAATGGAAGACGGCGTTTAATACTCCAGAGGGGCATTTTGAGTACCTAGTGATGCCTTTTGGGCTCACTTATGCCCCTTCCGTCTTCCAATCCTTTATGAACGATATTTTCTGGGATTTTGTGGACAAGTTTTTGATCATTTCATAGAATCATAGAATGGTAGAGCTGGAAGGAACTGTCTCAGAGTGCATCTTCTTATCATCGGCACTGTACTTAAGGGTATGCCACACTAAACAATATCGCTAACGGGATCGCTAAAAAACGTCACTATTTAGCGATCCCGTTAGCGATATTGTTCAGTGCGGCAGCTTCCAGCGACGAGCTTCCTGCTGTGATCTCGCTCGTCGCTGGAATCGCTCCGGACCCTATTTCATCGCTGGCGCTCCCGCTGGGTAAGTATCTAATCGCTGTGTGGCACCTTTTCTTAGCGATTTAGCGGTACTTTTGTACCGCTAAAGTCGTTAAGAAGATCGCTAACGGCGATAGCGTCGTTAACTATATCGCTAAATGTGGCAGCATTTAGCGATATAGAAACAATCCCGCTAGCGATCTCATTAGTATGCAACGCTAACGAGATCGCTAGCGGGATAGCTTAGTGTGGCAGTACCTTTACGCAAGCTTCAGACAGCAAGATATCTTGAGTAAACAGTATTTACTTCATACTGGACAAACATGAGATACAATTCAGTGTCAAACAGTCCGTGGAGAAAACGAAACAGGAAGCAAAAGGTAAAACAACCAACAACAACAAGAGAGTTTCCCTCCCCACATTACAGCAAGCATATAACATTACACACTATCGCCATCTGCTGTCTGGTCAGTATAAAGTCCTCATTTTACTTATAATAAGTCCCAATCTGTTGCATATACCAACACCCTTTCTCAACAGTAAGGACTTATTCAATCAAACCCAACTTTTTTATTAGTCTCTGATGTTTATCAGCATTCAACGCCTTCATGAAAATGTCTGCTGTCATTTCTTCAGTAGGGCAATACTCCAACTTCAAGACTCCTTGGTCCTGATGATCTCTCAAGAAATGATATTTCACATCAATATGCTTGATTCTTGGATTGACTCTTTCCATCTGAGCAAGAACATCCTTGATTGTCCTCTTTTAGTTTTGTTGGTTCCAACTGTGGTTGTCCTAGGTCTGTTAACAATTGTCTTAACCACAGTACTTCTTGACTCGCATGTGCTGCTGCAACATATTCTGCTTCTTTTGAAGATAGTGTCACAATTGACTGTTTCTTACTTGTCCAACTTATTGGTCCACCTGAGAGAAAAAAAATATGTCCACTGGTAGATCTTCTGTCAGTTGGATCTCCAGCCCAATCTGCATCAACATATCCTGTTAAAATGCAATTATCACCTGTGGGTAATTTCAGCTTAACATTGCTAGTTCCTTTCAAATAACGTATTACTCTCTTCACGGCATTCCAATCAGCTTTATTTGGTTTTGATACCTTTCTACTCAGGATTCCTACTGCTGCTGCGATGTCTGGTCTTGTAACGGTCGCTAGATACAGTAGTTTTCCTATTGCTGTTCTGTATTCTTCATTGTTTGGTAGCATATTTTCTTCACTGTTCATCTCTTTGAGATAATTAGTTTCCATTGGAGACTTTACTGTTTTTGCATCCTTTAGTCCAAATTTTTCTGTTATATCTTGAATCATGTGATTTTGATTCAGTAGGAAACTTCCGTCTTCTTCTCTTTCTATCTGTATTCCTAGGTACTTTTTTACATTTCCCAAGTCTTTGATTTCAAAATGTTGTTTCAGGGTTTTTAGAATGTTTTCTTTATCCCTTTCTTGTTTAAAACAAATCAAAATGTCGTCTACATATATGAGTACATAAATCCATCTATTACTCAGCCTTTTTGTGTACAAGCATGGATCAGCTTTGCTTCTTTGAAATTTCTCCTTCGTCTCATTGGGGGACACAGGACTGTGGGTGTATGCTACTGCCGCTAGGAGGCTGACACTAAGTAAACATAAAAAAAGGTTAGCTCCTCCTCCGCCGTATACACCTCAGCACTGGCCGCAGGCAAACCCAGTTCATGCTTAGTGTCTGATGGAGGCACACGTCTGGTTTCTTCCAGACCATTTTTTTTCTTCTACTTTCCCACGAAGATGTGACAGGGGCGACGGACCCTTTTGAAGGGGTCCGATCTCCCCAAACCATCAACGGGCGAGCACGTGGAGTAAAGCCTCCACGTATCCTTTCCTGCAACGTGGGACACGAGTGCCGGACTCAGCCCTGACCACCCTAGGGTATTGAAACCCTAGGCTGTACAGAGGCAGAAAATAATCCGTGTGGCCCCCACTGCACCACCAAGGCAAGACCGCGGTGCTGCAAGGAGGCGGACGGTCCCTCTCCTCACCCCCTGAAGGGGTGATGGAGTTAGGGTGCCTGCACCGTCCTCACCCCTTTTTTTCTGTGAAGCTCCTCTCTAACCTGAGACTGCGGCTGAGAGACGCTGGGACCTTTTTTTCCTGCGTATGCTCCAGTGGATCACGGCCGGGAACCCACCTTTAATCCGGGATCGTCGGTCGTGGAGGTAGTTGGAGCAAAGGAGGATTCAGGAGCAGCGCGTCCAAAGCAGAAGCGGGGGATTCAGCCTGGCTTCAGCCAGGAATCAGGCAAGTCCATGGCTGAGCTCCCCATCCACCCCCCCCCCCCCCCCCGTATCCGGCGACCCGCTCTCCGATTCCGGGGCGGCCGCCGCCAAAAATTTACCTCCCGACCGCGGGCGAAAATCTAGCCCCCGGCTTTTGCCGAGGGTCAGGCAGCGCGGGGGGTAATTCGGCGTTCCAGAGGATGGGCGTTCTCGGGCTCCTCCCCCCAGCAGCGGCACTTCCGGCGGGCCCGCCCCCCTGATCCCGGGCGGCCGCCGCCGAAAATTTAGGCCGCGGCTTCGGCCAGCGCTAGGCCGCGCCCTGAAATTTAGCCCCCGGCTTCGGCCGGAGACTAGGCCGCGGCTGGAAATCGGGTCCCCGGCTTCGGCCGGCGCTAGGCCGCGCCCCGCGACCCCTCCCCCTAGGGCTCGGCTATTTAGGAACGCCTCCCTGAAAGGGGAGCGCGTTTTTTGGAAGTCTGGAGCTTCCGTCTTCCCTTTTACGCCACACGGTCCAGCAAGTGAGGTGGAAAATCATTAAAGGACGTTCGGGGAACAGGACTAGGGTAAGTGCTACTACCTCCAGCCTGGTTGCTCCGCTTTGCCGCGCTCCGCTCCGCTACTACCCGCACCGCCACATCCAAATTATTCTGACAGGAGGAAATCTGTGACAGATCCAGTATGTCCAGAAGGGCTAAGACCCACACGGTGCTCTATACTGCATGCATTGCCTGTAGATCCCCTTTTCCGCACGCCCAGACTAATCGGGTCTGGAAGCCTGTGACTCCGAACGGGCTCAGGAGTCCTTACCTATAACCGAGCCTAGTGCGTCAGGTCCTCCGGAATGGGCCTTGTCTCTTTCTCAATCTGTGGCGTCATTAACCAGAGCAATCGAGTCCCTTCAAGCTCCCGATAGGAGCAGGGACAGTGGTTCACCCGGCTTGACTACGCCTCAGGAACCTCCGGCCTGCAGGGGCCGCGCTCTTACCAGGCAGACGCATGGGAAGCGAACCCATACTGCGTCGCCTATGCCGTCCGGGGCCTCGGCATCCTTTAGCTCAGTTTCTCGCTCTCCCTCTCCTTTGGGGGCAAGTGATCAGTATTCAGATTCCGATTCTGAAGGGTCCCTCAATCTAGAGGCACCGAATTGTCAGGAGACAATTGACAGTCTGATTGAAGCTGTCAATCAATCCCTGGGGATAGACGATGAATCCACCTTGACCTCCGGTCATAAGGTGTCTTTCAAACGAGCCAGACAAACTCATAGGGTTTTTGGTGCTCATCCTGAGTTTGAGGAGCTGGTGCAGCGCCACCGAGAAAAACCGGACAAGCGCTTTGCAGGACAAAAGGCCCTTAATACCAGATATCCTTTTGCTCCCGAACTTCTGAAAAAGTGGGCAGAATCTCCTACAGTCGATCCTCCTGTATCGCGTTTAGCATCTAAAACGCTTCTCTTCCTTCCTAACGGTTCCTCGATCAAGGATCCAACGGATCGTCTGGTTGAAAGCTTGGCCCGCTCAGTGTTTGAGGCATCAGGCTCTGCACTCTCTCCTTCTCTTTGCAGCGACTTGGGTTGCTAAGGCCATGATATCTTGGTCGGAGTCTCTAAATAGAGCCCTTCACGGTATAGAGGTGCCTTCTGAGGTAACGGAAATCTCCAATCAGATAGCTCTTGCAGGAGATTTTTTAATTAACGCTTCTATGGATGCGGCAAATTGCGCGGCATTAGCTGCAGCTAATGCGATTGCTATCAGGAGAGCTTTGTGGTTGAGAACTTGGCGAGCGGATTCAACCTCAAAGAAATCACTTACGTCCTTACCGTATCAGAGCGGCCGATTATTTGGCGAGAAGTTGGATCAGCTCATATCTGATGCGACGGGAGGAAAGAGCAGCTTCCTTCCTCAGCAGAGGATTAGACAGCCTTTTCGCCGACAGCTTCAGCCTCGCTTTAGGGCCTTTCGTAACCCAGGTTGGGCCGCGCCAGCCACCTCCAGCGGCTCAGGTCGACCTAATCAGACCAGAGATCGCCAGGTCTCCTACAAGACCAACCCTTTGGGAAGAATGCGATCTCAACAGCCAAGATCTAGAGGGTCTAAACCCCAAAGATATTCGGATAAATGACTGGAGGCAGAATCCGGTCAATTTATCCAGAGTAGGCGGCCGCTTACTCTGGTTTCGCCTCACTTGGCTATCAATTACTCACGACAAGTGGGTCAGGGAGTTAGTTTCCTCGGGGTACAAAATAGAATTCATCAGTCGTCCGTCAAATCGATTTTTTCCCTCGCGTCTTCCCAAAAAATAATCCCGTGTTCACGCCTTATTCAAGGCGGTCGAATCTCTTCGGCGCAGCGGGGTCATTGTTCCTGTTCCAGAGGTCGAAAGGGGTCAGGGGTTTTACTCCAATCTGTTCATAGTGCCCAAGAAGGACGGCTCTGTCAGACCCATTTTGGACCTAAAACGACTGAATCAATTTGTCAGAATTCGACGGTTTCGAATGGAGTCTCTCCGCTCGGTTATTGCAGCCATGGAAAAGGGGGAATTTCTAGCATCAATAGACATTCAGGATGCCTATCTCCACATCCCCATATTCCCTCCTCATCAGAGGTTTCTTCGGTTTGCCATCGGCAACCTTCACTTCCAGTTCACAGCCTTGCCGTTCGGACTAGCCACAGCCCCCAGGGTGTTCACAAAGGTTA
This sequence comes from Oophaga sylvatica, assembly GCA_033576555.1. Taxonomy (NCBI): domain Eukaryota; kingdom Metazoa; phylum Chordata; class Amphibia; order Anura; family Dendrobatidae; genus Oophaga; species Oophaga sylvatica. Next base: position 3,534 of record JARQOD010012513.1, on the reverse strand, counting down.
TGGCTGCCGTTGTGTCCATTCTGCACTCCCGGGGGATAGTCATTTTGCCATACTTGGACGATCTCCTCATCAAGGGTCCGTCCTATCAGGCTTGCGAGAAGAGTGTCAGCATTACGCTAGACACCCTTGCTCGCCTGGGGTGGCTGGTGAATCTAAAGAAATCGTCTCCCGTGCCATCTCAAAGGATCACCTTTTTAGGAATGATTTTCAACACTGCTCAAGGGTTGATAACTCTTCCTCAGGACAAGGCTCTAGTTCTCCGTCAGGAGGTACGGATCCTTCGCCAACCAATACCTCACACCATCCGGTTTTGCATGAGGGTCCTAGGAAGGATGGTGGCAGCGATCGAAGCCATTCCATTTGCCCAGTTCCATCTCCGCTCCCTTCAGCATGCTCTCTTGGCAGTATGGAACGGGAGCCCTTACTCGCTCAATTTTCAGTGCCGTCTGTCCCGGCAGGTCAGACAGACGCTTTCGTGGTGGACAAGGGACATCACTCTTCGCCAGGGGCGATATTTTCCTCCAGTCCATTGGCTGATAGTCACAACGGATGCCAGCCTTCTCGGATGGGGAGCAGTGTTTCGTCACTATACAGCTCAGGGGACTTGGTGTCGGCAGGAAGCGACCCTCCCAATCAATATTTTGGAGATCCGAGCTGTTCGGCTGGCTCTGAGGCATTTTCACCATCATTTGGCGGGCCGCCCTGTCCGAATACAATCGGACAATGCCACGGCGGTGGCATACATAAATCATCAGGGGGGTACCCGCAGCAGGGCAGCCATGCGCGAGGTAGGACACATTTATTCTGGGCAGAAAGAAATCACTCTGTGATATCAGCGGTCCACATTCCAGGCGGGAGAACTGGGCAGCGGATTTTCTCAGCCGTTAGGGGATAGCGTCAGGGGAATGGTCGCTACATCCCGAGGTATTCCAGCAGATATGCCTACGCTGGGGAACCCCAGATGTGGACCTGATGGCCTCCAGGATAAACGCCAAGGTGCCCAACTTCGTCTCCCGGTACCGAGATCCGCAGGCAATTGCAGTGGACGCCCTGGTTCTACCATGGAATCAGTTTCATCTTCTATACTTGTTTCCACCAATGGCTCTGCTCCCAAGGGTGATCAGGAAGATCAGGTTAGAGGGGGTCCCAGCGATATTGATCGCTCCGGATTGGCCGCGTCGCTCATGGTACGCAGAGCTGGTACAGTTGCTCAGCGACGCACCCTGGCGTCTGCCAGAACGCGTGGATCTTCTCTCCCAGGGCCCAGTTTACCACCAGAACTCAGCGGTCCTGTGTTTGACGGCCTGGCCGTTGAATCTTGGATTCTGACTAGGGCTGGATTCTCCAAAAAGGTCGCCGCCACAATGGCTAGCGCCCGAAAACCCACCTCGGCTCGTATCTACCACGGTACTTGGAAGGTCTTTTTTACATGGTGCAGGGAACATGGTTATTCCCCACTTCACTTTTCAATCCCCAACATTCTGTGATTTCTCCAAGCAGGCTTAGATTCAGGCCTAGCACCAAGTACTCTTAGGCGTCAAATTTCGGCCTTGTCGGGTTCTTTTTCAGCGAAGGATCGCATCTAATTTACAGGTCAAGACCTTTATTCAGGGGGTTGTCCATATAGTGCCCCCTACAAGGCTCCCTTAGATGTTTGGGATCTCAATCTTGTTCTGGGAGTTCTGCAAGAATCTCCTTTTGAGCCTCTTCAGGAGGTTTCCCTGACATACCTTTCCTGGAAGGTGGTGTTTTTAGTGGCCATAACATCCATAAGGCGGGTTTCGGAGCTGGCAGCACTATCCTGCCGAGCTCCGTACTTACTTTTCCACCGTGATAAGGTAGTGCTTAGGCCAGCACCTCCTTTTTTTGCCTAAAGTCGTGTCCTCATTTCACATCAATGAGGACATTGTTTTGCCCTCATTTTGCCCAGCTCCGACGCACCGGGTAGAAAAAGCTCTCCATAGCTGGATCTGGTGAGAGCACTCAGGAGATATGTATCTCGGACGGCATCCTTTCGGCAGACGGACACGCTGTTTATCCTCCCTGAGGGTCGCAGGAAGGGACTCGCTGCCTCTAGGTCAACTTTAGCCAGATGGATACGGGTAACCATTCAAGAGGCCTACCGCATCAGAGGCGCGGTGGTTCCCGCAGGAATCAGGGCTCACTCCACCAGAGCAGTGGGTGCCTCCTGGGCTCTTCGGCATCAGGCTTCGGCGGAACAGGTTTGTAAGGCGGCAACCTGGTCCAGTTTGCATACTTTTTTAAAACATTATAATGTCCATACTCAGGCATCAGCGGATGCTAGCCTGAGTAGAAGGATTCTTCAGGGCGCGGTAGCACACCTATGAGCAATGCCTATGTATAATTGCACTGTGGAGTCAGTTTCCCACCCAAGGGGACTGCTTTGGGACGTCCCACAGTCCTGTGTCCCCCAATAAGACGAAGGAGAAATACGGAATTTTGTGTTACTCACCGTAAAATCCTTTTCTCCGAGACGCTCATTGGGGGACACAGCTCCCTCCCTTATAGCCGGATGGCTTTGTTTTCTAAGTTAATTTATTTGATTGGGTCTATATCAGTAGATTTACTTCTGGATATATTGTACCTGTATTAGCACTGATTTATGTTTTAGCCTCCTACTGCTTTTTGCACTAAACTGGGTTTGCCTGCGGCGAGTGCTGAGGTGTATACGGCGGAGGAGGAGCTAACCTTTTTTTATGTTTACTTAGTGTCAGCCTCCTAGCGGCAGTAGCATACACCCACAGTCCTGTGTCCCCCAATGAGCGTCTCGGAGAAAAGGATTTTACTGTGAGTAACACAAAAATCCGTATTTTTCATTTGTTAGTACTTCCGTGATTTTGTCATTCCACGCTTTAGCTGCTTGCTTTAAACCATATATGCTTTTCTGTAGTTTACAAACTTTGTTTGGATTTCTTTCATCTTTGAATCCTGGAGGTTGTTCCATGTAAATGTCTTCTGTTAAATCTCCATTCAAAAAAGCTGTCTTTACATCCAGATGTCTTAGTTCCATCTGTTCCACTGCTGCAACTGTAAGTATGTCGGGGTCGTATCGACAAACCACTCGTCCTCCAGTCACTCCAAATTAGATTATAAGCATGGGTTAACCGTTTAAAGAATGAGTCAGACAACAGGCTGGTTCAAACTTCAGAGCATGCTTAGAGGACTATATGCAGGCACCAAATCCAGCAATGTTCTGTTCTTTATTTCTGCAAGCATGAGATTACATACACAGGATGTCAGGGTGGAGTAAGGGATGGATGGGGCGAGGAGGTAAGCTGTATATGTCCATATATGTACATGTCCAGCATCTGGCCATCTCTAATTGGTCCTTAGATCTTCTTCTAAGTCCTCCTTTCATCGTGTCATCCTTAAGTTTCATTTCCTGAGAATCGATTCTGCTCTTCTTGTATATCACGTGGTTTCTCAGTTCCCAAAGATGGGGGCATTTTAGTGGATCCAGTTCGAGTTATTAGATAGTTAGTGTAGTACAGTGGTAGGACACAAGGTGGAGAC
>JARQOD010012512.1:0-19302 GCA_033576555.1 Oophaga sylvatica | reverse complement strand
GACTGAGTTCCAGCTCCGGAAGGGCTGGGGCTTTATCCGTGAACCGGGCCTCTACCCAGGGTCTTTGTCAGCAGGCGTGACGTAGAATCTCACCTACCGCAAGGCCATCCCGGAGGGACTTAGCCAATGGAGACATCGTCACATATACGCGGCACTGGGGAATGAAGGGATGGTATGCCCTTAACGTCACCATCGTCCGTGACCCCGTCCCTGACGCAGGTAACGTCACCACTACCGCAGCGTCCCCATCTCCAGCTCAAGCAGAATCCGGCCGTGCCCCAGCATCGCCCCTGCAAATTCATCGCAACTAGCGACCCAGATTTCATCGCAAAGGAAAGCCACTTCTACATCGCAACATGCGACCCAGTCTCAATCGCAATCCATGACACGGTCCATATCGTTAACTGTGATTGAAACACAATCGGTGTCACGTGAAGAGAATGTACCCGTTGCGCCCCTAGAGGTTCGCACGAGAACTGTGGCAACTCAGACCCAAATCGCAGCGCATGATTTGCTAGTCCTGGGATCTAGGGCCCATTGCATTGTTCCAGCCCCCGGGTGGAAAGTGTATTATTTGAAAATGAATAGATAGAAAAGAAGAATCGGTGAGATCCATATCGGGTCTACCATAAGTAGAAAGTTTGAAAATGTTTTATAAAGTTTTTGCACCAGTTGAAAGGTACAACGTATATGATGCATATATATTTTGCTAACCGTAGAATGCCCGGCTGGGTAAATAGTAACCAGAAAAAGTTTTGCACTTTAGTATAATAATGTGATATTATATTTATGTCTTTGGTTTTACAATGGACTTGGAGGTTGAGGACTGTGCCAACCCAGAACTTATTTGTAAATAGTTGCGCTTCGGTGCCTTATCTTGGTTTTACATAAACCAGCACAACTACCTCTGAAAACAAAAACCCGTGTGGTGTGGCACTGAGTGAGGTCTGCAATTGGATGTCCTGCAGCCCACCCAGGACCTACGTTGAAGGTTTGGTGCGGGTCCTTCACAAGTATATTGTATATTTATTGAATGCTATTTAATATTTGTATTTTTCTATAATGTTTGCAACGTTCAAGATATTCTCACCTCCCGGATGGGACGAACCAATGTTAATTGTTTACTGTTTCTTGCATAAACAAAATGTCTCTTTTGTATTTTACAGCCCGGGAGTGCTGTCTTTTACCATGGGGGAATGTGTAGCCCTGGTGTTAGGCACACGCAGTACCCTGGAGAGTGTGTGGCGAGACAGCAGTTTAATGCTAAATATCCATTCACTCAACATATACTAGACACACCCTTAGGGTAGTGGAGTTTACTCTTGAGGGAGTGGTCAAGGCGTATGTGTTGGAGTGATTTAGTCAGTGTCCAGACTTCAGAGAGAGAGGTCTGGGAGTCTGTGTTGAGACTTCAGAGAGAGAGGACGTCTGGAGGGAGGAAGCAGTCCAGATTGCTCTATCACCAGTTCGGAAAGTGGAGTCTAGTATAGGTGGTTTTAATTCACCTTAGCCTAGTCAGAGCTGTACTCCATCAGAATACATTTGAAGGAAAGAAGAAGTTTAGTGCAGAAAGTCTTCAGCATCCTGTCTAAAGGACGGTATAAGGTTCAGAGACGTGCTCCTGCCTATTGATAACTGAGCATCTGTAACTAACTTTGAAGTGAAGGAAAAGAAAGAAGTGACTGCTCGACCCTTGGCTAGTGTGAGTGCTTATGTTACCAGCGTGGACAAGGCGAAAGGCACAGTGGTTTATTGGATTAGTGCTTACGGATTGAAGAAGTCCTGCACATTGCAACCGGTCACTGGGGACCGAAGGATCACTATTGTTACATGCATAGTGGTAAGAAAACCAGGAATTTACCGGACCTTAGGTCGCGGCAAACAAGCCCCTTATAGTCAGTACGTAACTGGGGTCAGGGGGAGTGAAGACTTTGAGTCAGTGCACGACAAGATAAGAATTCAGCTTCCTCGCAGGAAGGCTCCTAACACAAAGCTGACTGGGCAGGTACAGCTATAGATTAGCTGGAGTTTGAGGGAACTACGCTTCAGGCTGGTTGTACTCATTGTATTGGAAGTAAAGGAGGCCCCTAACTTGTCCAGCTGCTGTCTCAAGATACACTCTCCTTGGATCAGCCTCCCTGGGACCTGCCTTATCATCTTGCAAGTAAAGGTATGGAAAGACCTGACCGTGTGAGACTGAGTTATTATTGCATGCCTGCACAATCCCTACCTAACTACCGACCTGAGGGAAGAGTCCCACCTGTAGGGGACCTGACATCTAGCTGCCTCACCATCCCCTCAGAGATCTACAGCAGCGCTGGTACAAATTACCAGAATACTACAGGTGGCGTCACGAACTGTATATAAACCTATCCCCTGTAAATATTCCCCCAACATACGCCAGACCGCCAGGGCCACAGACCGAGCCACAGCTACCTGTGACAATCCCCATAGACTTCCACGGGCTCGGCTCTGAGTACCCCATTGCCCTGGTAACCCACAATTGTGGTGGCGGGTCGACACAGGGGCAGTATTATAGTAGTTATATTCTTGTACATAGGAGCAGTATAGTAGTTATATCTTGTAGATAGGATGCAGATATATAGTTATTCTTGTAATAGGAGCGTATTATAGTAGTTATATCTTTGTCTAGGGCATATATAGAAGTATGTATAGTAGTTATATTTTGTACATAGGAGCATATTATAGTAGTTATATTCTTGTAATCATTTAGGAGCTAGACTATTATAGTAGTTATATTCTTGTATATAGGGCATATTATAGTAGTTATATTTTGTACATAGGAGCTGTATATAATATAAGTAGTTATATTTTTGGGTTATATATATGATAGCAGTATTATAGTAGTTATATTTTTGTACATAGGAGCTGTATTATAGTAGTTATATTCTTGTACCTAGGGGCAGTATTATAGTAGTTATATTCTTGTACATAGGAGCAGTATTATAGTAGTTATATTCTTGTACATAGGAGCAGTATTATAGTAGTTATATTCTTGTGCATAGGGGCAGTATTACAGTAGTTATATTCTTGTACATAGGGGCAGTATTATAGTAGATATATTCTTGTACCTAGGGCAGTATTATAGTAGATATATTCTTGTACATAGGAGCAGTATTATAGTAGTTATATTCTTGTACATAGGAGTAGTATTATAGTAGTTATATTCTTGTGCATAGGGGCAGTATTATAGTAGTTATATTCTTGTATATAGGGAGCAGTATTATAGTAGATATATTCTTGTACCTAGGGCAGTATTATAGTAGTTATATTCTTGTACATAGGAGCAGTATTATAGTAGTTATATTCTTGTACATAGGAGCAATATTATAGTAGTTATATTCTTGTACATAGGAGCAGTATTATAGTAGTTATATTCTTGTACATAGGAGCAGTATTATAGTAGTTATATTCTTGTACATAGGGGACAGTATTATAGTAGTTATATTCTTGTACATAGGAGCAGTATTATAGTAGTTATATTCTTGTACATAGGAGCAGTATTATAGTAGTTATATTCTTGTACATAGGAGCAGTATTATAGTAGTTATATTCTTGTACATAGGGGACAGTATTATAGTAGTGTCTGGGCGTGCAGCCGCTGCCAGGTGCCCTAAGCCTCAGTTCCTGCACTGATTGTGCTGTAATGGTTTCTGTTTGTGCTTAGGGAATGCGCGGCCACACCTCCCATGCTTTTATCAGGGTTAGTGTGTGTACTTGAAATGCTGTCCCCAGCCAATGGCTGAGGGGCAGCTCCTATATAAAGTTCCCCTGCCCTATGAGCAAGCCCTGAGCTACTCACAAAGCTCCTGAACTTTGCTATGTGTGTTCCTGCATCTCTTCTGTCTATGTTTTGGTACCAAAGTCCTTGCCTTGATTCTTGTTTGGTCCTGTTCCTGCGCCTGTCCTGGAGGTGGTATATCCAGGCCTGAATCCTTGCTCCTGTACCTGTCCTGTACCTGACCCTGTCTGAACTGTGTCTGCTGTCCTATGTTCCTTGAATCCCTCTGTGTCTGGAGCCTCGTACCCAGTGACTTTTAGTCTCTTGTAACTGTTGTTTCTGCTGAGCATCTACTACTCTGTGCTCTACCATGCAGTGCTAGCTCCAGGGAGGCCCAGCAATCCTGCGGTTCTAGCACTATCACGCTTGGGTTCCTTCCTAGGTCCAATGACGGGAGCCTGACGACTGTAGTCTGGAACCTGATGACCGTTTGCCTGGAGCTTGGAGCCTGATGACCGCGGTGGTGCCTGTAGGTCGTGTCGGATGTCCGGAACCGAGCGACTCCTGTCTGATGTCTGACGGTGACCTTTGTGTCTTGATGTCCTGATGTCCCAATGTCCCGCCTATGTGTGCCTCAGTGATCCGTTGATGCCTTGGGGTCCACTGGGTAGTACCCTTCTGGGAGGTGTGGAATCGGGAGCCTGGCATAGTCATGTTTATGTACTGTGTGACTTTACTTTAGTAAACTTTACTTTCTCTATACCTGAAGTTGTGCGGTGTAGTCAAGTCCTGCGTGACTTTTCCTTGTCCACATGCTCAGCTGCCACAGAACCCCAGTCTCTGCCCTTCCTTAGTTCGGGTAGGCCTGGGTCCCCCTCTGTGGTATAGAGGGTCCATAATGCATCCACGGGGGGATGCGTGCAACATATATAGGGGCAGTATTATAGAAGCTATATTATTGTACATAGGGGCGGCATTATAGTATTTATATTCTTGTACATAGCGGCAGTATTATAGCAGTTATATTCTTGTTCACAGGAGCAGTATTATAGTAGTTATATTCTTATACATAGGGGCAGTATTATAGTAGTTATATTCTTGTACATAGGAGCAGTATTATAGTAGTTATATTCTTGTACATACGATACGATACGATACGATACGATACACTTTATTGATCCCGGGGGGAAATTACAGTATTACAGCAGCAATACAAACAGCAGTACATAAAATATTACATAAAATAGGACACAAAATACATAAAATAGGACACAAATCTTGCACAGGTGTACCAACATTACATAATAAATAAAAGTGTGTAGTTCAGGTATATATAAGATAATGTTAATTGACATTAGTACACCAGCCATCAGTCATTATTTTCTACCACCCTTAGGAAATTATTATACATCCCCATAGCAGTAGGTACAAACGATTTCCTGAATTTCTCCTTCTTGCACCTTAGTAGGATTAGACGGCTGCTGAATGTGCTCTTCTGATTCAAGAACAGCTCGTATAGTGGGTGTGTGTTAGGATATAGGAGCAGTATTATAGTAGTTATATTCTTGTACATAGGAGCAGTATTATAGTAGCTATATTCTTGTACATAGTGGCAGTATTATAGTAGTTATATTCTTGTACATAGGAGCAGTATTATAGTAGCTATATTCTTGTATATAGGGTAGTATTATAGTAGTTATATTCTTGTACATAGGGGCAGTATTATAGTAGTTATATTCTTGTACTTAGGGGTCAGTATTATAGTAGTTATATTCTTGTTCATAGGGGCAGTATTATAGTAGTTATATTCTTGTACATAGGAGCAGTATTATAGTAGTTATATTCTTGTACATAGGAGCAGTATTATAGTAGTTATATTCTTATACATAGGGGCAGTATTATAGTAGTTATATTCTTGTACATAGGGGCAGTATTATAGTAGTTATATTCTTGTACATAGGAGCAGTATTATAGTAAATATATTCTTGCACATAGGAGCAGTATTATAGTAGTTATATTCTTGCACATAGGGGCAGTATTATAGTAGTTATATTCTTGTACATAGAAGCAGTATTATAGGTAAAGTATTATATTCTTGCACATAGGAGCAGTATTATAGTAGTTATATTCTTGCACATAGGGGCAGTATTATAGTAGTTATATTCTTGTACATAGGGGCAGTATTATAGTAGATATATTCTTGTACCTAGGGGCAGTATTATAGTAGATATATCTGTACCTAGGGCGTTTATAGTAGATATTCTTGTACATAGCGCAGTATTATAGTAGTTATATTCTTGTACATAGGAGCAGTATTATAGTAGTTATATTCTTGTGCATAGGGGCAGTATTATAGTAGTTATATTCTTGTACATAGGGGCAGTATTATAGTAGATATATTCTTGTACCTAGGGGCAGTATTATAGTAGATATATTCTTGTACATAGGAGCAGTATTATAGTAGTTATATTCTTGTACATAGGAGTAGTATTATAGTAGTTATATTCTTGTGCATAGGGGCAGTATTATAGTAGTTATATTCTTGTATATAGGGAGCAGTATTATAGTAGATATATTCTTGTACCTAGGGGCAGTATTATAGTAGTTATATTCTTGTACATATAGGAGCAGTATTATAGTAGTTATATTCTTGTACATAAGGTAGCAGTATTATAGTAGTTATATTCTTGTACATAGGGGACAGTATTATAGTAGTGTCTGGGCGTGCAGCCACTGCCAGGTGCCCTAAGCCTCAGTTCCTGCACTGATTGTGCTGTAATGGTTTCTGTTTGTGCTTAGGGAATGCGCGGCCACACCTCCCATGCTTTTATCAGGGTTAGTGTGTGTACTTGAAATGCTGTCCCCAGCCAATGGCTGAGGGGCAGCTCCTATATAAAGTTCCCCTGCCCTATGAGCAAGCCCTGAGCTACTCACAAAGCTCCTGAACTTTGCTATGTGTGTTCCTGCATCTCTTCTGTCTATGTTTTGGTACCAAAGTCCTTGCCTTGATTCTTGTTTGGTCCTGTTCCTGCGCCTGTCCTGGAGGTGGTATATCCAGGCCTTAATCCTTGCCCCTGTACCTGTCCTGTACCTGACCCTGTCTGAACTGTGTCTGCTGTCCTATGTTCCTTGAATCCCTCTGTGTATGGAGCCTCGTACCCAGTGACTTTTAGTCTCTTGTAACTGTTGTTTCTGCTGAGCATCTACTACTCTGTGCTCTACCATGCAGTGCTAGCTCCAGGGAGGCCCAGCAATCCTGCGGTTCTAGCACTATCACGCTTGGGTTCCTTCCTAGGTCCGATGACCGGAGCCTGACGACTGTAGTCTGGAACCTGATGACCGTTGCCTGGAGCTTGGAGCCTGATGACCGCGGTGGTGCCTGTAGGTCGTGTCGGATGTCCGGAACCGAGCGACTCCTGTCTGATGTCTGACGGTGACCTTTGTGTCTTGATGTCCTGATGTCCCAATGTCCCGCCTATGTGTGCCTCAGTGATCCATTGATGCCTTGGGGTCCACTGGGTGGTACCCTTCTGGGAGGTGTGGAATCGGGAGCCTGGCATAGTCATGTTTATGTACTGTGTGACTTTACTTTAGTAAACTTTACTTTCTCTATACCTGAAGTTGTGCGGTGTAGTCAAGTCCTGCGTGACTTTTCCTTGTCCACATGCTCAGCTGCCACAGAACCCCAGTCTCTGCCCTTCCTTAGTTCGGGTAGGCCTGGGTCCCCCTCTGTGGTATAGAGGGTCCATAATGCATCCACGGGGGGATGCGTGCACCTGTCATGTATAGTGTACAGTTCCAATAGCGTCTTGTGCTTGGGTGCGAGGAAAACACAGGAGACATAGGTTGAAATGAAATGACTTGTATTACTTCATACAAGCATGCTGAAAAGTTCACTCAGTTTGCAGGAACAGCGACAGGAGACACAGCAGGCCAGAGTAACTTCAAGCACTACAATAAATCTCCAAAGCAGGTTCAGGATCTCTTCTCTGTACCGTAATTCCTCTGCAAACATGGATTCACCAAACAGCAGGTTTCCAGAGTCCAAAAGTGTTCCAAAGTTCCTCAGTAGGGAATAGCTGGAGTACAAGTCCAAGGCTTCCAGGAGTCAGGTCACAGACTGACTGAGGCTTGATTCAGGAGCACTGATTGTTCAGCTGAGGCTGCTTAAGAAGCAAGAGGGAAGAATCAGGGCGGGAACATGAAAACTGGAAACTCCATATTAACTGAGGGCAAGAGCTGCAGAAAGACAGAAAGCAAAATGGCCGACGGAAAACTGAGTTTCAAGGAACATGTCAACAGAGACAAAGAACCTTACATTACTCCCCCCTTAGGGACAACCTCCGGATGACCTCAGACCAGGCTTGTCAGGGTACCTCTGATGAAACTGGCGGAGCAGGCGAGGAGCATTTACATTATTGACTGGTTCCCATGAGTTGTCCTCCACTGGGTAGCCCTGCCATTTAATCAAATATTGCAACTGATTTCTGTACAACCTGGAATCTAGAATCCTTTCCACCATAAATTCTTCCTGACCATCGACCAGCACTGGGTCAGGGCAAGGAGAAGAACGTCCAGGAAACGTATTGGGTGTTGCAGCCTTTAGTAGGGATACATGAAAGACAGGGTGGATTCTCATAGTTCTGGGCAGTTGAAGACGACAAGCAACAGCACTTATAATCTTATTGATCTTATAAGGTCCAATGTACTTATGTCCCAATTTAGACGATGGAATCTTTAATTTAAGATTTCTGGTTGACAGCCAGACCAAATCTCCTACCTTGAAAGCTGGTGCAGGTTTACGAAATTTATCTGCTGCTTTCTTGTACCTTTCCTGAGCCAATTCTAGATTTTCCTTTAGAAGATCCATATTCTTTTGTAAAGAAGTGATTCTTTCAGCCACTGCCGGCAAGGGCGTATCTATGGGAAATCGAGGAAGAATGTTAGGATGATAACCTAGATTGGAGTAAAAAGGAGACTGCTTAGTGGAGGTGTGTGGCCCAGCTATGTAAGGCACACATAAAATCCAGGAGAGTGCACAGGAAGGTAACCGCAACGCTTGATATGCATTCACTTCACTCACACTTTTAGACACACCCATCAGGGGTATAAAAGGGAGTGACATGTAGCAGAGAGAGAGTAGTGTTCCGTTTGACTTCGGTCAGTTAGCTTCTGTTTAAGGACAGAGCAGCCATTCAGTTTCCTGTCTGAGGACAGTGGAGTCCAGGACAGCATAGTCTGGACTTGGAGGATACTGAGAGCTGTGCAGAGAGCTCTGGGACAAGCTGACATTTCCCTCGAAAGCTACAAGTGCTTATGTTAAGAGCGGGAAGCAGGGCGAAGGGCGTAGTGGAGAAGACAGAGAGAAGTGCCTTGGGTATTGGATTACCTGCACTAAATTGCCGGACACCGGGGTCCGAAGCGTTGTAGTGTTTCAAGCATAGTAACAAGAAAACCGGAGGCATCTGGACTACAGGTCTCAGAGTGCAGCCCAAAGCGTCAATACGTAACCGGAGTCAGGGAGAACGGGGACTTTGAGTCAAGCGCAGACAAAAGTAAGGACTTAGTTCTCACCACTTAGAAGGCTCCATCACAATGTTGGCCGGGCATTACAGCTATAGAGAAAGCTGGAGAGTTCAGAGTTAACTTCGCTTCAGGCAAGTTGGGCTCACATACAAATAGAAGTTAAGGAGGCCTCTAACCTGCTCAGCGGCTACCCGAGTGTGCATTCTCCACCCCGACCAGCTCCCCGGGATCTTCCTGAAACACCTTCAAGTAAAAGGTATGAAAAGAAGCTACTTCGTGTGTGACTGAATTCTTATCTACACCCTGCATCTTCACCATAGACTTCCAGGGACCAGTCTCACCTGTGGGAGACTTACCACCCAGCTGCCCCATAACATCCCCTGTGAAGATCATTATAGCAGCGCTGGTCCAATTAACCAGATACCACAGGTGGCGTCACGAACTACCTATCCTAATAATCCCCTGTAAATATCCCCCATCGCTTGACTGCCAGGGCCACGGACCGAGTCCCGCTGCCAGTGACAACTCCCATAGAAATCATTGGGCTCGGCTCCGAGTACCCCATAGCCCTGGTAACCACACCAACGTGGTGCGAGTCAGAGGCGCTCTGAGAGTTGTTATAAGAGAACTCAGCCAGTGGAAGTAGATCCACCCAATCATCCTGTAGGTGGCAGATAAAGCAGCGGAGATACTGCTCCAGGGTCTGATTGGTTCGTTCTGTCTGTCCATTAGTCTGGGGATGAAAAGCAGAAGAAAGGTTTACTTTAATGTCCAATGCTGCACAGAAATTTTGCCAAAACCTTGAAGTGAATTGCACCCCTCGATCCGAAATGACCTCATCCGGTACTCCATGTAAGCGAAACACATTCTTAATCATCAAGTCTGATGTCTGTTTTGCAGTGGGTAAGCCGACACAAGGGATAAAATGAGCTGCCTTTGTTAGACGATCAACCACCACTAGAATGGTGTTCTTCCCTTGAGAGGTTGGTAACTCCACAATGAAGTCCATAGAAATGGATCCCACGGGCGGGACGGGGTGGTAAGAGGCTGTAACAGACCAGTTGGTGAGGAGCGAGGTGTTTTGCATCTTGCACAGACCTCACATGAAGTGACATAGTTTAAGACATCTTTCCTGTAAGTGGGCCACCAAAAGAAACGAGAAAGAAATTCTTGTGTCTTTAGAATTCCCCTATGCCGGGCTATCTTGGAATCGTGGATGAGTTGCAATACTCTCAATCTGACTGTTTCAGGAATATACAGACGTTGTCCCTGAATCCACACACCATTCTTAAAGACAAGACTTACGTCCCTTGGGGGTTGAGCCAACAAAGAATCCGCATGGTATGCTTCCTTGATGTCCTTAAGTAGGTCTTGATTATGAATCACTCCCAGGAATCTAGAGTCAGGAAGAATAGTCTTAGGAGGAGTAAGTGGACGTGTCTCTGCTGAATGAATCCTAGAGAGTGCATCAGCCTTTCCATTGCGCGATCCTGGCCTATAAGAAATTACAAAATTAAATTGGTTTAGGAAAAGATTCCAGCGAGCCTGGCGAGGAGTCAGGCACTTAGCCGACCTGATAAATTCAAGGTTACGATGGTCTGTCAGGATGACTATTTGCTGTGCAGCTCCCTGAAGAAGGTGTCTCCATTCCTTGAAGGCGGCAATAATGGCCAACAATTCTCTATTGCCCACATCGTAGTTCCTCTCAGCCGAAGACAACTGCTGGGAAAAGAAGGCACAGGGATGCAAGACATTCTTCTCACCTGTTCTCTGAGAGAGTATAGCTCCAACGGCACAGTCTGAAGCATCCACCTCTATTATGAAGGCAAGCTCGGGGTTGGGATGTACTAAGATAGGTGCGGTGGTAAATTTATCCTTTAAACAGGAAAATGCTTCCTGAGCTTGCGGGGTCCAGGAGAACCTAGACTGTTTCCGGGTAAGTTGGGTGATAGGTGACACTACCTCAGAAAAATTCTTAATGAAACGTCTATAGAAGTTGGCAAACCCGATGAAGCGCTGCACCTCCTTCACATTTCTAGGAATTGGCCAATCCTTGATGGCTTGGGTCTTGCTTCCATCCATACTAATCCCTTGCATAGATAGTACATACCCCAGAAATTGAATTTCCGTCCTATGGAATTCACATTTTTCAAGTTTGATGTAGAGATGGTTTTGTCTTAGGCATTCTAAGACCATTCTCACATGTCCATGATGTTCCTCTGTGGAGTTAGAAAAAATTAGAATATCATCCAGATAAATCACCACAAATGTATCTAGGAGATCCCTGAAGATATCATTCACGAAGTGTTGGAAAGTGGCTGGGGCGGTACTCAGACCAAAAGGCATAACTAGATATTCAAAGTGTCCATAGCGTGACCTGAAAGCAGTCTTCCATTCATCTCCAGGTCTAATACGGACCAAGTTATAGGCCCCACGGAGATCCAGTTTAGAGAAAATTTTGGCATGCCGCACTCTCTCCATAACTCAGGGATTAAATGCAATGGATAACTGTTTCTAATAGTAACCTTATTGAGTTCCCTATAGTCTATGCAGGGTCTCAGAGATCCATCTTTCTTCTTCACAAAGAAGATGGGTGCACCTGCGGGAGATGAAGAGGGGCGTATGAAGCCCTTGGCTAAATTTTCGTCTATATAATCCTTCAAAGCTTTTAGCTTGGGCCCCGCTAGGGGGTAGATCTTACCAAAAGGTATCTCGGCTCCAGGCAATAATTCAATTGGACAATCATATGGACGGTGAGGAGGAAGCTGATCAGCGTTCTTCTTGTCACATAAATCCACATAGTCCTGGTATACAGCTGGTAGTTCAGGGACTGACATGGTTCCTTTAGGAACAGAGCAAGCTGAAACTCCTTGACTCATCTGTTTCTCCGGAAAGTGTAATTCCTTGGTCTCCCAGTTAATCGTAGGATTCTGCGCCTGCAGCCATGGTAGCCCTAGAATGATGGGAAAGTGGGGAGAAGAGATAAGCATAAAAGACATTTTCTCCTGATGATCTTTACCCATAAGGACCCTCAAAGGCTCTGTTTCTTGATCCACTGGTCCAGAAGTCAGTAGAGAGCCATCCACAGTCTCCATCTGTACTGGAGTAGCCTTCTTCACTGAACGTATCCCCTGTTTCAGAGCAAAGGAGATATCCATAAAATTTCCACTTGCTCCTGAGTCGATCATAGCAGAGCTAGACACCCAGACTGAGTCAACCCAGAGTTTGATGGAAAGGAAGCAATGAGAATTGTTTCTTTTACAACTCAGCTGGGACACCGCTGAGGAAACTTGAAAAATTGCAGCGTTTATACCGTCATCGTCCCCAAAACTAACAGAGTTTAAGTCAGAGAAATCAAGATCTCTTGCAGCAGATCTCTCTGGAGCCTGAGGCTCGGACATGACAGAGCTCCTCTCGCAACACTCACAGTGAATGACTGCTGCAGTAGTCTTACGAGAACGGCTGGGGCAGTTTATAATGAAGTGCCCTGACTTACCACAGTAGAAACATAGATTTTCCTTTATACGATGTTCTTTGCGTGCATCACTAACCCGTCTTTGTAAAGAGTCCACCTGCATGGGTTCAGGTTCTGGTTCCCTTGTGATCCTACTCAAAGGTTCCTTAGATGAGGAGGAGGTAGTAAAAGGTTAGTGCGATTATTTTCGAACCATCTCTCTTGCCTGCGTTCAGTCAGACGAGCATCAATACGGATACAATAGTTAATAAAGTCACCTAACGCAGTGGGAGGGTCGGCACGAGCAAGTTCATCCTTAATCAGTGGAGACAACCCTTTCCGAAAAATAGATTTTTTAGCGGAAGTGTCCCAAGTGGTATCAAGAGCCCATCTCCTGAAATCCAGGGCATATTCGGCTACTGAACGCTTACCTTGGCGCAAAGTTAACATGGCTGCTTCAGCTGTTGCACCTCGATTGGGGTCATCAAACACCTGCCCCATGGCTGAAATAAAAGCATCAAGGTGATTCAAACAATCATCCTCAGTCTCAATCAGAGGGTTTGCCCACATCAAAGCCTTATTGGTAAGCAACATGATTATAGTAAGCACTTTGGATCGTTCAGTGGGAAATTGTGAAGCATGTGCAGAGAAAAATAAATTGCATTGATTAATAAATCCCCTGAATTTCTCACGTTCACCGCCAAAACGAAAAGGAGGTAATTTGGGGATCCCAGAACTTGGGGTTATGGCAGGAGCCTGGGCTCGTTCCTCTAGAGCCTCAATCCTGGCTCGCAATTCCTGGGTAGTCTGTCCAAACACTTGCAAATTATGATTAGTGAGGTCCTGTAGGCTTGCAAAACGGGTTTTTAAAGTCTGTACATCTGAAAGGATTTTATCAGTCACTCCGCAAAGTTCCTTTATGTGGGCCTCCATCTTCCAGATCTTTTAAGGCAGAAGTGCTGGAAGGAGAAGAGGAAAGGAAAAAAAAAAAAACAATAGTGTTTACCTGTGGTAACACTCCAGAGTAACATTTAAGGGAATGCGCTCACCTGGAATGGTTGTGAGAAGTCACAACCACTGTCATCACAGAAGGTATTAAACGGACATCTGATATCCACAGTCACAGCAGACACGGCTTTCCCAGACCCAGCAGACACTAAACATTGGCTCCTGAATCTTGTCATGTATAGTGTACAGTTCCTATAGCGTCTTGTGCTTGGGTGCGAGGAAAACACATGAGACATAGGTTGAAATGAAATGACTTGTATTACTTCATACAAGCATGCTGAAAAGTTCACACAGTTTGCAGGAACAGTGACAGGAGACACAGCAGGCCAAAGTAACTTCAAGCACTACAATAAATCTCCAAAGCAGGTTCAGGATCTCTTCTCTGTACCGTAATTCCTCTGCAAACATGGATTCACCAAACAGCAGGTTTCCAGAGTCCAAAAGTGTTCCAAGGTTCCTCAGTAGGGAATAGCTGGAGTACAAGTCCAAGGTTTCCAGAAGTCAGGTCACAGACTGACTGAGGCTTGATTCAGGAGCACTGATTGTTCAGCTGAGGCTGCTTAAGAAGCAAGAGGGAAGAATCAGGGCGGGAACATGAAAACTGGAAACTCCATGTTAACTGAGGGCAAGAGCTGCAGAAAGACAGAAAGCAAAATGGCCGACGTAAAACTGAGTTTCAAGGAACATGTCAACAGAGACAAAGAACCTTACAGCACCATATATAGGGGCAGTATTATAGAAGCTATATTATTGTACATAGGGCGGCATTATAGTATTTATATTCTTGTACATAGCGGCAGTATTATAGCAGTTATATTCTTGTTCACAGGAGCAGTATTATAGTAGTTATATTCTTATACATAGGAGCAGTATTATAGTAGTTATATTCTTGTACATAGGAGCAGTATTATAGTAGTTATATTCTTGTACATAGGAGCAGTATTATAGTAGTTATATTCTTGTACATAGGAGCAGTATTATAGTAGTTATATTCTTGTACATAGGAGCAGTATTATAGTAGCTATAGTCATGTAAATAGCGGCAGTATTATAGTAGTTATATTCTTGTACATAGGAGCAGTATTATAGTAGCTATATTCTTGTACATAGTGGCAGTATTATAGTAGTTATATTCTTGTACATAGGAGCAGTATTATAGTAGCTATATTCTTGTATATAGGGGTAGTATTATAGTAGTTATATTCTTGTACATAGGGGGCAGTATTATAGTACTTATATTCTTGTACATAGGGGCAGTATTATAGTAGTTATATTCTTGTACTTAGGGGTCAGTATTATAGTAGTTATATTCTTGTTCATAGGGGCAGTATTATAGTAGTTATATTCTTGTATATAGGAGCAGTATTATAGTAGTTATATTCTTGTACATATGAGCAGTATTATAGTAGTTATATCTTATACATAGGGGCAGTATTATAGTAGTTATATTCTTGTACATAGGGGCAGTATTATAGTAGTTATATTCTTGTACATAGGAGCAGTATTATAGTAGTTATATTCTTGTACATAGGAGCAGTATTATAGTAGTTATATTCTTGCACATAGGGGCAGTATTATAGTAGTTATATTCTTGTACATAGAAGCAGTATTATAGTAGTTATATTCTTGCACATAGGAGCAGTATTATAGTAGTTATATTCTTGTACATAGGAGCAGTATTATAGTAGTTATATTCTTGTACATAGGAGGCAGTATTATAGTAGTTATATTCTTGTACATAGGGGCAGTATTATAGTAGTTATATTCTTGTATATAGGGGCAGTATTATAGTAATTATATTCTTGTACATAGGGGGCATTATTATATTAGTTATATTCTTGTACATAGGAGCAGTATTATAGTAGTTATATTCTTGCACATAGGGGCAGTATTATAGTAGTTATATTCTTGTACATAGGAGCAGTATTATAGTAGTTATATTCTTGTACATAGGAGCAGTATTATAGTAGTTATATTCTTGCACATAGGGGCAGTATTATAGTAGTTATATTCTTGTACATAGAAGCAGTATTATAGTAGTTATATTCTTGCACATAGGAGCAGTATTATAGTAGTTATATTCTTGCACATAGGGGCAGTATTATAGTAGTTATATTCTTGTACATAGGGAAGTAATATAGTAGTTATATTCTTGTATATAGGAGCAGTATTATAGTAGTTATATTCTTGCACATAGGGGCAGTATTATAGTAGTTATATTCTTGTACATAGGAGCAGTATTATAGTAGTTATATTCTTGTGCATAGGAGCAGTATTATAGTAGTTATATTCTTGTACATAGGGGCAGTATTATAGTAGTTATATTCTTTTACATAGGAGCAGTATTATAGTAGTTATATTCTTGTACATGGGGGCAGTATTATAGTAGTTATATTCTTGTACATAGGGCAGTATTATAGTAGTTATATTCTTGTACATAGGGGCAGTATTATAGTAGTTATATCTTGTACATAGGGACAGTATTATAGTAGTTATATTGTTGTACATAGGAGCAGTATTATAGTAGTTATATTCTTGTACATAGGAGCAGTATTATAGTAGTTATATTCTTGTACATGGGGCAGTATTATAGTAGTTCTATTCTTGTACATAGGGGCAGTATTATAGTAGTTATATTCTTGTACATAGGGGCAGTATTATAGTAGTTATATTCTTGTACATGGGGCAGTATTATAGTAGTTATATTCTGGTACACATAAGACAGTATTATAGTATGTTATTGTACATAAGGGGCAGTATTACAGTATTTGAAATGTTAGAGATCTATGTATTGTGACTTTTATTGCACCTTCCTACTGATTAAATCATAATTGACCTCACATCTATGTAACAATGCAGGATTTACAGACAATGTCTCCATCAGCCTCTTATTCTGCATCTGCCCCAAATGCTAGAACTCATCATCGGAGCCAGCAATGACACAACGTATAAGACAAACACGAGGATGTGATTCATCTGATGTGTAAATAATGACTTATTGGTGGCGGTGACCTTCGCTATGATTGGGGTGTTATGAGAAAGTTCTATGATTTTATTTCATTCTGTTCACCTCGGGGGACATTTCCCTTTATATGTGGATGTTACACCCAGTAATGTGCCGCACTTTGTACAGCTCCTGCTACATTGTTTACTTCACTCAGCTGATCACTCAGTGTGTGATTTTTGGATGGTTTAAGCCAGTACATTTATATTCTGCAGTTTTCCTTGGTGATAATGTTATGATTCTGTATGGAGACAGAGTGTCTCTCATTTTTTTGTCACCACGAAAGCTCCATGCACAAGTCTCCTGGGCCCCAAAATGAAATGTGTAAAACTCTCCTTAGCTATCACCAAGTCTATAAGATGTTGATGGGTCAAGTGTCTTTGAAGAGCATTTGCTTTGCGTGGAAAATTTTGTCTCCACATCTTTTCTAAAGCCTCGTTCCCATCTTGTCCACACCCAGTTCCCATCTTGTCCTCAGCCAGTTCCCATCTTGTCCACACCCAGTTCCAATCTTGTCCACACCCAGTTCCCATCTTGTCCACATCCAGTTCCCATCTTGTCCACACCCAGTTCCCATCTTGTCCACATCCAGTTCCCATCTTGTCCACACCCAGTTCCCATCTTGTACACTCTCAGTTCCCATCTTGTCCACACCCAGTTCCATCTTGTACACTCCCAGTTCCCATCTTGTCCACATCCAGTTCCCATCTTGTCCACCCCCAGTTCGCATCTTGTACACTCCCAATTCCCATCTTGTCCACACCCAGTTCCCATCTTGTCCACTCCCAGTTCCCATCTTGTCCACACCCAGTTCCCATCTTGTCCACACCCAGTTCCCATCTTGTACACACCCAGTTCCCATCTTGTACACTCCCAGTTCCCATCTTGTCCACATCCAGTTCCCATCTTGTCCACCCCCAGTTCCCATCTTGTACACTCCCAGTTCCCATCTTGTCCACACCCAGTTCCCATCTTTTCCACACCCAGTTCCCATCTTTTCCACACCCAGTTCCCATCTTATCCACGTCCAGTTCTCATCTTGTTCACACCCAGTTCCCATCTTGTCCACACCCAGTTCCCATCTTGTCCACACCCAGTTCCCATCTTATCCACCACCCAGTTCCCATCTTTCCACTCCCAGTTCCCATCTTGTCCACACCCAGTTCTCATCTTTTCCACACCCAGTTCCCATCTTTTCCACACCCAGTTCCCATCTTGTCCACACCCAGTTCCCATCTTATCCACATCCAGTTCCCATCTTGTCCACAACCAGTTCCCATCTTGTACACTCCCATTTCCCATCTTGTCCACACCCAGGTCCCATCTTGTCCACACCCAGGTCCCATCTTGTCCTCACCCAGTTCCCATCTTGTCCACACCCAGTTCCCATCTTGTCCTCACCCAGTTCCCATCTTGTCCACACCCAGTTCCCATCTTGTCCTCACCCAGTTCCCATCTTGTCCACACCCAGTTCCCATCTTGTCCTCACCCAGTTCCCATCTTGTCCTCACCCAGTTCCCATCTTGTCCACATCCAGTTCCCATCTTGTCCACACTCAGTTCCCATCTTGTACACTCCCAGTTCCCATCTTGTCCACACCCAGTTCCCATCTTGTCCTCACCCAGTTCCCATCTTGTCCTCACCCAGTTCCCATCTTGTCCACATCCAGTTCCCATCTTGTCCACACTCAGTTCCCATCTTGTACACTCCCAGTTCCCATCTTGTCCACACCCAGTTCCCATCTTGTCCACACTCAGTTCCCATCTTGTACACTCCCAGTTCCCATCTTGTCCACATCCAGTTCCCATCTTGTCCACAATGAGTTCCCATCTTGTACACTCCCAGTTCCCATCTTGTCCACACCCAGTTCCCATCTTGTCCACACTCAGTTCCCATCTTGTACACTCCCAGTTCCCATCTTGTACACTCCCAGTTCCCATCTTGTCCACATCCAGTTCCCAACTTGTCCACATCCAGTTCCCAACTTGTCCACACCAAGTTCCCATCTTGTCCACACCCAGTTCCCATCTAGTCCTCACCCAGTTCCCATCTTGTCCACATCCAGTTCCCATCTTGTCCACATCCAGTTCCCATCTTGTCCACACTCAGTTCCCATCTTGTACACTCCCAGTTCCCAACTTGTCCACACCGAGTTCCCATCTTGTCCACACCCAGTTCCCATTTTGTCCACTCCCAGTTCCCATCTTGTCCACATTCAGTTCCCATCTTGTCCTCACCCAGTTCCCAACTTGTCCACACCGAGTTCCCATCTTGTCCACACTCAGTTCCCATCTTGTACACTCCCAGTTCCCAACTTGTCCACACCGAGTTCCCATCTTGTCCACACCCAGTTCCCATTTTGTCCACTCCCAGTTCCCATCTTGTCCACATTCAGTTCCCATCTTGTCCACACCCAGTTCCCATTTTGTCCACTCCCATTTCCCATATTGTCCACATTCAGTTCCCATCTTGTCCTCACCCAGTTCCCATCTTGTATAGTAAATGCCCTAATAGTGCATAATGTTATGTCGTAGGATAGTTTTGACTTTTCAAGACTTACTATCATGTG
>JARQOD010012511.1:0-19314 GCA_033576555.1 Oophaga sylvatica | reverse complement strand
CCCCCTGAGGTCAAGCTTGGTAAACCAACTAGCACTTTTCACTCTGGAAAATAGGTCAGAAATCAAGGGTAACGGATATTGATATTTAACAGTGATTTTATTCAGGAGACGACAGTCAATACACAGCCTCAGTGAACCATCCTTCTTTGCCACAAAGAAAAATCCGGTGCCCAAGGGTGAAGAGGAAAGTCTGATATGACTCTTCTCCAAAGACTCCTTGATATAAGAACGCATAGCATCATGTTCAGGTACAGATAAATTAAAAAGCCGACCCTTAGGAAATTTACCACCAGGCACTAACTCAATAGCGCAATCATAACTCCTGTGAGGAGGCAAGGATGCAGACTTACTCTCACTAAACACATCAGAAAATTTGGTCAAATAGTCAGGGACATCTTGAGACTGGGGGGAGGCAGAAAAAACATCGTGAGACTGGGGGGGCAGAAAAAACAGGAGTGTCAGTATTAACACATTGGCAACCCAACTGGTCACAGACACAGATTTCCAATCCAAAACAGGATTATGAGTCTGTAACCAAGGGAAACCCAGAACAATAATGTTGTGCAAATTATGCAACACCAAAAATTTGCAACTCTCCTGATGGTCCGGGTCAACCCGCATTATCACCTGGGTAGAAAACTGGGGTTTATTCTTCGCCAAAGGGGTAGAATCAATGCCCAGCAAAGGAATAGACTTCCGCAGCGGTATCATGGGAAACCCACAACGTTTGGCAAAGTCAAAATCCATCAGGTTAATAGCTGCTCCTGAATCAACAAAAGCCTGAGCCGAAAATGTGGACAGGGAGCAAATCAGGGTAACAGTCAACAGAAATTTAGTCTGAACACTACCCAAAACAACTGAGCGTGCAAAACGTCTTCCCCGCTTGGGGCAGACGGAAATAGGATGAGAAGCATCACCACAGTAGAAACATAACCCATTACGCTTTCGAAACTCATGATGCTGTGCCCCAGAAGTCACTCCATCACACTGCATGGGCTCATAAGCTGGCTCACAAGGCAACACTATCTCACGCATACCTCTGCGCTCACGCAAACGTCTGTCAATTTGAATAGCTAATGACATAGAGTCATTGAGACCAAAGGGAACAGGGAATCCCTGAGAAAATGAAGAAAAAAGGGATCCAGCTTCAATAAAATCTTCATCTTTATTGATTCATAAAAACATGAATAATGGCATGCTCCTGGACAAGCTCAGGACAAGGCTACGCGTTTCGATCACAGGGATCTTTATCACAGCTGACATATTCAGACAAGGGCACATATTTAAGACAAAGGAAGACCAATCACGATCAGAAAAAATGTCATGTGATTTTTTGACAAGTCCTTTAACAATTTTCACATAACGAATAAAGAAAGAAAAAAAAAAAAAAAACACAATATTTGCACAAATAAAATCAATGCAAAGAAATGAAATTAATAATGGAACATCAATTCGTTTCTTTTGTTGAGACCAAATGGATGTCTGGTATGTAGATTAAAGATCCAGAAAGCTTCACGTGTGAGGAGTCGCTGACGTGCATCTCCACCTCGGGCAGACAGGTTAACACTTTCAATACCTGTGACTTGGAAGGAAGAAACATTGCGAGCATGCTGAAAAATAAAATGTTTAGCAGCAGCAGAAATATTGCGATTCGAAGAAACATTCTTTACATCCTGCAAATGTTCAGCGATCTGATTTTTAGTTTCCTAGTAGTGCAGCCTATATAAGATAAATTGCAAGTAGTGCACATAATTTTATATACCACATAGCATGAATTACAATTGATATATTTGTTAATGGTATAAATCGCAGTGCTGTCATTATTTTCAAAGGTTTTCGTTACACAAACATATTTGCAAAGTGCACATCTATTGTGGCCACATTTATAAAAACCTTTATGTTCTAACCACGATGTTTTATGAGAAGAGAAATTATTACTGAACATGCTTGGAGAAACTTTGTTACCAATAGATGGCGCTTTCCTTGAAACAACATTAATACCTGATGAAAGAATGTCAGCAAGAGAGGGATCTTCATATAAAATAGGCAGCGATCTCAAAATGATTTTTTTGATGTCCCCAAATTGAGGACTATATTGAGCACAAAAATATGGTTTCACTGCAAGATCATTTTTTTGTTGTCGCCCTCCACTAATGAGATCCTCTCTGTTTTTATTACTTACAATTGTTCGTGCTCTTTTTAATGACCATTTAGGATAATTTCTGTTTTTTAATTTTGTATCCACACAATTAAATTCCGTTTCCAAAGCTGTAGGATCGCTGCAGTTTCTCAAAATTCTGGTATATTCACCCAAAGGAATCGATTTAATAGTATGTTTGGGGTGACTGCTTGCTGCATGCAAGATAGAATTACCAGCACAAGGTTTGCTGAACGTTTTAGTAATAATAACAGAGTCATGTACTCCATATAAATCAAGATCCAAAAAAGAAATTTTGTTATGATGAAATTTATGAGTAAAATGTATGTTGAATGAATTAGAATTGATATAATCAATAAATCCGGATATGGCAGGTACATCACCACTCCAAATGATGAGTAAATCATCAATATATCTACCATACCAAGCAATCGAGTCAATAAATGGATTAGTAGCTGAAAAAATAAAAAATATTCCCAATATGACATAACAAGATTAGCTAGGGATGGCGCGAATTTCGCACCCATCGCCACGCCAGATTTTTGTAAAAAAAATTTATTGTCAAATGAGAAAAAATTGTGGGTTAATAAAAATTTAATAACTTGTAAAATATAATTAATGAGATCCTGGGAATAATTACTGAATTTCGTTAAGACAAACTGCAGCGCTGTCATGGCAACATTGTAAGGTATACAGGTATATAAAGAAGTCACATCACAACATAACCAAGTATTTTCTTTAGACCAGATTTTCTTGGAAAACATTCTCAGCACTTCTTTAGAATCTTTAATATAACCAGGAGTGATTTGTACTAGTGGTTGAAGTAGTGAGTCAACCCATTCACCCAGATGTTCATTTAAAGATCCAATCCCTGAGACAATAGGTCTCATGGGGGGGATTTTCATATCCTTGTGAATTTTTGGGAGACCATGCATGATAGGGATAATAGGATGAGACACTGTGAGATAATCAGTTTGTTTTTTGGTTAAAATGCCAAGGCTGAAACCCTCATTGATAATTTGGATAATCTCACTTTTAAATTTATCAGTGGGATTTGTATGGAGTTTTTCATATACATCACTGTCAGACAAGAGAGACATAATTTGAGAATGATAATCCTCTTTATTCAGGATAACTACCATGCCACCCTTGTCCGACATTTTAATTATTATATCTGACATACTTATGATCTCATCTAATGCAGTTTTCTGGGCTTTTGTTAAATTGGAATGATTTCTGCTGCTGCCCATTTTAACCCTATCATGAAGGATTTTTAAATCCCTCTCTATCACCTCCTGGTATTTAGTCATGCAATCAGGCCTGGATTGAATGGGATAAAAAGAGGGATTTTTTGTTTTAAACACAGGTGCATGAATGGTATCAGATTCATTATCATAGGAATGAGTAGACAAACTAAACAAAGTGTTGAGAGATACCTGTTCTCTGAAAGACAAGTCAGTAAATTCATTATTATATGTCAGCGACTCCTGCAAAGGGGTCTCATCAGAATGATTTAAAAAATGCTTTTTGATGGTAAGGTCTCGCATAAACTTATTGACGTCCAAAATAGTAGAAAAAAGATTGAAATTCTGATCAGGCACAAAATTCAGACCTAAGGACAAAACATCTAATTGCGTTTTGGTAAAGTCTCGTGCAGATAAATTCAAGACATTATCATGGTTTATTATTTGCGATAATTCTTCCTGCGGCGTGTAATCATGACATGATCTTTGTCGGTGTTTTCTGCCACCCCGCCTTTTACGTTTTTTGAATGACGAAAAAACTTTGTGGTGTGAACACTGTCATTAGAGGAAACACTCAGATTATTGTCAGATGAATCCAACTCAGAGGATGTAAAACAGACATGTGGTTTAGATACCGGTTCATTGAGAGCATGGTTGCGTTTTAAAATAGATTTAGGAGTTCTATGACCCCGCTCCCAATGGCCCCAGTCATAGACTTTCTTGGTTGAATAGTCTCTTAGATCACGAGAAATTTTCTTTTTTTCCGGTCCATGATATCCTTTTCTAGGCTAGAGACATTATCTTGCATTTTAGCCACAAGTGAGTCATACTGAGTCAACGATTTAAATTCAGTGAGCGCAGTATCTGCATCATTCATTTGTTTCTGAATATCCTCCAATTTATTACTCTCATATTTGACTATGAGTTGCATTAGTTTGGAAGAACAATTACTGAGTATCTGATTCCACTCTTCAATGAAAATGTCAGAAAAAATTGTAGTGGGGATTTTTTTAATACGAAGCCCCTTGGAATCATATCCTTAGCTAGATAATTTTGGAGGGTAGTATGATCCCACCACAACTTTGTTTCTTGAAGCAAAAGTTTTTCCATTTTGTTGATATTTTCATTCAGATCAGGCATGTCTGGAATTTCGTTAATATCACCAGAAAACACTTGTGCCGCTTTGACAGATCTGTCTTGAACAAAAATAGATGCCATAATAAAGCTGGTGCCTGAGCTTAATGACTGAGTCCACTTTCAAAATACTTGAAAATATTGAGCATGAAACCGGGGGCACGGTAATCAAAAGTACAAATATAAGAACGCTAACCAGCTCACCGGTTTGTAGAAGCACGGATCCTCCGCTTGATCAAACGTGAAGATACATGAGAAAATGAAGAAAAAAGGGATCCAGCTTCAATAAAATCTTCATCTTTATTGATTTGTGCAAATATTGTGTTTTTTTTTTCTTTCTTTATTCGTTATGTGAAAATTGTTAAAGGACTTGTCAAAAAATCACATGACATTTTTTCTGATCGTGATTGGTCTTCCTTTGTCTTAAATATGTGCCCTTGTCTGAATATGTCAGCTGTGATAAAGATCCCTGTGATCGAAACGCGTAGCCTTGTCCTGAGCTTGTCCAGGAGCATGCCATTATTCATGTTTTTATGAATCAATAAAGATGAAGATTTTATTGAAGCTGGATCCCTTTTTTCTTCATTTTCTCATGTATCTTCACGTTTGATCAAGCGGAGGATCCGTGCTTCTACAAACCGGTGAGCTGGTTAGCGTTCTTATAACAGGGAATCCCACCATAACGTCCTTTACATTCTCTGCCAAACCCTTCCGAAAAAGAGCTGCCAGAGCGTCATCATTCCATTTAGTAAGGACTGCCCATTTTCAAAATTTTTGACAGTACAGTTCAGCAGCTTCATGACCCTGATTCAATGCCAACAAGGTCTTTTCAGCTTGATCAGTGACATTAGGTTCATCGTACAATAACCCCAGAGCCTGAAAAAAACAATTAACATCATTCAAAACAGGATCCCCAGGTGTCAGGGAAAAAGCCCAATCCTGAGGGTCGCCGCGCAACACGGAGATGACAATTTGAACCTGCTGTGCAGCGCTTCCTGAGGACTTAGGCTTCAGGGCAAAAAACAACTTACAGTTATTTTTAACCCCTTCATGGCCTTGCTATATTTTTTTATTCTGACCAGTGTCCCTTTATGAGGTAATAACTCAGGAACGCTTCAACGGATCCTAGCGATTCTGAGATTGTTTTTTCGTGACATATTGGGCTTCATGTTAGTGGTAAATTTAGGTCAATAATTTTTGCATTTATTTGTGAAAAAAAATGAAAATTTGGCGAAATTTTTTAAAATTTCGCAATTTTCAAATTTTTAATTTTTATTCTGTTAAACCAGAGAGTTATGTGACACAAAATAGTTAATAAATAACATTTCCCACTTGTCTTCTTTACATCAGCACAATTTTGGAAGCAAAATTTTAGTTTTGTTAGGAAGTTATAAGGGTTAAAAGTTGACAAGTGATTTCTCATTTTTACAACAAAATTTACAAAACCATTTTCTTAGGGACCACCTCACATTTGAAGTCACTTTGAGGGGTCTATATGGTAGAAAATACCCAAAAGTGACACCATTATAAAAACTGCACCCCTCAAGCTACTCAAAACTACATTCAAGAAGAATATTAACCTTTCAGGTGCTTCACAGGAACTAAAGCAACGTGAAAGGAAAAAATGGACATTTTAATTTTTCCACCAAAAATTTTATTTTAGCATCAATTTTTTCATTTTTGCAAGGGCAACAGGATAAAATGGATCCTAATATTTGTTGGACAATTTCTCCTGAGTACACAGATACCTCATATCTGGTCATAAACCACTTTTTGGGCGCATGGCAGGGCTCAGAAGGGAAGGAGCGCCATTTGACTTTTTGAATGGAAAATTAGCTCCAATCGTTAGCAGACACCATGACGCGCTTGGAGAGCCCCTGTGTGCCTAAACAATGAAAAAAAACCACATGTGACACCATTTTGGAAACTAGACCTCTTATGGAACTTATCTAGATGTGTTGTGAGCATTCTGAACCCCCAAGTGCTTCACAGAAGTTTATAACGCAGAGCAGTGAAAATAAAGAAATTATTTTTTTCCTCAAAAATGATTTTTTAGCTCGCTATTTTTTATTTTCACAAGGGTAACAGGAGAAATTGGACCACAAAAGTTGTTGTACAATTTGTCCTGAGTACACCAATACCCCATATGTGGGGGGAACCACTGTTTTGGCGCATGGGAGAGCTCAGAAGGGAAGGAGCGCCATTTTGGAATGCAGACTTGATGGAATGTTCTGCGGGCGTCATGTTGCGTTTGCAGAGCGCCTGATGTGCCTAAACACTGGAAACCCCCCACAAGTGACCCCATTTTGGAAACTAGACCCCCCAAGGAGCTTATCTAGATTATCCAAGTGCTTCACAGAAGTTTATAAACGCAGAGCAGTGAAAATAAATCATTTTTGTTTCTCAAAACTGATTTTTTTTAGCCTATTTTTTATTTTCCCAAGGGTAACAGGATAAATTGGACGCCAAAAGTTGTTGTCCAGTTTTTCCTGAGTACGCTGATGTCCCATATGAGGGGGGAACCACTGTTTGGGTGCACAGCAGGGCTCAGAAGGGAAGGAGCGCCATTTGACTTTAATGGAAAATTAGCTCCAATCGTTAGCGGACACCATGTCGTGTTTGGAGAGCCCCTGTGTGCCTAAACTTTGGAGCTCACCCACAAATGACCCCATTTTGGAAACAAGACCCCCTAAGGAACTTATTTAGATGCACAGTGAGCACTTTGAACCCCCAGGTGCTATACAGAAGTTTATAAAGCACAGCCCTGAAAATAAAAAATCATTTTTTTTTCTCAAAAAATCATTTTTTTAGCCCCCTATTTTTATTTTCACAATGCTTACAGGAGAAATTGGACCCCAAAAGTTGTCCAGTTTGTCCTGAGTACGCTGGTACCCCATATGTGGGGGGTAACCACTGTTTGGGCACACGTCAGTGCTCGGAAGGGATGTAGTGACGCTTTGAAATTGTTAGAACCCTCTTGTTAGATTTTGTTTCAGTTTGCTGGTCACATGACCTTTTTTCCCTATTTAGTCTGGCTCCGCCCTTCTGGCTTTGCTGGACTTCATTGTATTATCTACTCTTAAGCTAGCCGGGTGCTTAGGTGCCTTACTCTGTCAGTTTTGCTTGATCTTAGGATCTCTTTTTTATATTCCCTGCTACACTTTCTGTTAGGAGGTGTTCACCTTTTCACCCAGTCCCTAGATCTTGTAGGGATTCCTCCCTCGCAACTATAGGTCTTCGTTCAGACTAGCTGAGGACTTTAGCGGGTCTGGTCGCAGGATCAGGTTCCCCGTTACATCGTAGGGATCCAGCTCAGTCCTATTGTAGGGACAGAATTCCCACTTTTCCTTAGTGCTTGTAGCAGATCATAACAGTAAGTCCAGCCCAAAGAAAAAAAAAAAAAATCTCTAAGGAAAGATTTTCTGTTTCATCATGGTCTCGGTTCAGGATTTGGTTCAACGCCTGCAGGGACTTTCTCTGGAGGTGGCTGAGATAAAGCAACACGTGAGTAGTTGTTCTGGAGCACATTTCGTGGAGCCAAAGGTACGTTTGCCTGATTTATTTTTTGGTGAACAACAAGATTTTTTTTCTTTTAAAAATGCTTGCTTGTTGTATTTCCGTTTGAGACCCAGATCCTCTGGTGATGAATCACAGCGCATAGGGTTCATAATGTCACTTTTGCGCAAAGAACCTCAGGACTGGGCCTTTTCTCTGCAGCCTAGTGATCCATGCTTTAGATCAGTGGATAGTTTTTTTTCTGCTTTGGGGTTATTGTATGACGATCCGGATCGTGTTTCATCAGCTGAGACAGAATTGAGACGTTTGAGACAGGGATCAGGTAGTGTGGAAAAATATTGTACTCACTTCCGAAGGTGGTCCACTCTGGTGGGGTGGAACGATTCAGCTTTGAAAAGTTTATTTCTTGCAGGGTTAAGTGAAAGGGTTTAAGATTTGCTGATTGCTTATCCCATACCTGGTAACTTGCAAGAGGCTATGCAATTAGCCATACGGGTGGATAGGAGATTGCGTGCAAGGGTTAATGAGAGTAAATCTGCCTTGTCATCTCCAAGTTTGGAGAAGGAATGTACTGACATTGCAGAGCCGATGGAAATTGGAGCAATGGCACCTCACTCTCGAGAAAAGGAACACAGATTTGCTAAGGGCTTGTGTTTCTATTGTGGCAAATCTGAGCATTTTATTAAGAACTGTGTGCTTCGAATGAATAAAGAGAGAAAAAAAAATGAGGTCAGTTTTGCCCGCATAGCTTGTTTAAACAATAAAGGTGTCTTTCTTTCTGCTACCACTGCTGTTGAGGAGGAATTCATGGAATTTCGGGTATTTGTGGATTGTGGTTCAACTCTCAATGTGATTGATGGGAAATTTTTGGAAAAACTAAAATTAAAACCCAAACTTCTGTCTTCCCCTATTAATGTGGTGTCTGTAGATGGTTCTCACTTGAAAAATGTTACTCACCATATCTGTGAATTTCTTCTTACTATTAATGGTGTTCATCAAGAGAATTTGGATTTGGTAGTTTTGAATAATTTGCCCTCACCGGTAGGGTTGAGCATTCCGATACTGCAAATATCGGGTATCGGCCGATATTGGCTGTATCGGAATTCCGATTCCGAGTTCCGATATTTTCGTCTTATCGGATACCGGAATCGGGAATGTCACTGTCACTGTCAGTGTCCGTCGGTCGGGTCTGTCAGGAGTCAGCGGCACTTACCTGTCAGAAGATCTCCGGCGGTCACGTCCTGGACTGCTTCATGGCCGCCATCTTCTTTCCCCGGCGGTCACATGCAGTTTCTCGCGATAACTGCAGTGACTGCTGGGTAATCCCGGCCGTAAAGCAGTCAGTCCGATGACGTCACCGCCGGGGAAGCAGGTAATCAGCTGTGCTGCGTCGCGATGACAGGCTCTGCCTGTCATTGCGATGTAGCAGAGTTGGATCGTCGTGGGACTGTCGTTATGGACTGCGTCGGACAGGTGGTATACTGTTGGTTTGTTTTTTTTCTTTTTTTACAGGAGATCGATGGCGTCGCAGGAATGAGTGTATAATAAAATTAATGAAAACGGTGTTGTCTCTTTTATTTCATTAAAAGACTTTTTTCTTGCTTTGTCTTTTTTTTAAACATTTAATAACTTTGGGATTAATAATGGATCGGTGTCTTATTGACGCCTCTCCATTATTAACCGGGCTTATTGTCACTGTGCAATCAACGGTGACATTAACCCCTTATTACCCCACTTGCCACCGCTACAGGGCAAGTGGGAAGAGCCGGGTAAAGTGCCACAATTGGCACATCTTTTGATGCGCCAAATGTGGGGCTGCTGTAGCCTGGTATTATCAGGCTGTTGAGGGCCAAAATCCATGGGCCTTGACAGTCTTTTAATACCAGGCCGCAGCAGTCTGCATTTTACTTGGCTGGTTAACAAAAATAGGGGGACCCCTACGCCGTTTTTTTTTCGAGGGGATTCCCTATTTTTGTTAACCAGCCAAGCTAAGCAGACTGCTGTGGCCTGGTATTATCAGGCTTGCAAGGTCCATGGATATTGGATCCTTACCAGCCTGAAAAACCAGGCCTCAGCGGTCTGCTTCATCTGGCTGGTTAACAAAAATAGGGGGGACCCCACGCCAATTTTTTTCGAGGGGATCCCCTATTTTTGTTAATCTGCCAAGATATGCAGACTGCTGTGGCCTGGTATTATCAGGCTGGCAAGGTCCATGGATCTTGGCTCCTTAACAGCCTGAAAATCCAGGCCTCAGCGGTCTGCTTCATCTGGCTTTTTTTTTCGAAGGGAACCCCTATTTTTGTTAATCAGTTCCCTCTGACGTCACTGATTGTGTCCCTGGCTGACCTGAAGTGAAAGTGGAAAGCAATCAATTAAGCTTTCCACTTAAGGGCCCGTCTCACATAGCGATATCGCTACCGAGATCGCTGCTGAGTCACTAGTTTTGTGACGCAGCAGCGAGCTCACCAGCGATATCGCTGTGTGTGACATTCAGCGACGATCAGCCCCCCTGCCGGGTATCGCTGATCGTCGCTGAAATGTCAGGACCTTTTTTTGATCGCTGGTTTCCCGCTGACAGGCACGCATCGCTGCGTGTGACAGGCGGGAGACCAGCGATCCGCTGGTAACCAAGGTACACAGCGGGTTTCCAGGCGCGGGGCTGTGCCTAGAAACCCGCTGTGTACCTTGGATACCAGCGCCCTGATGCAGGGAGCTGGTATCCAAGGTACACAGCGGGTTTCCAAGCGCTGCGCGGTGCCTGGAAACCCGCTGTGTACCTTGGTTACCAGCGGATCGCTGGTCTCCCGCCTGTCACACGCAGCGATGCGTGCCTGTCAGAGGGAAACCAGCGATCAAAAAAAGGTCCTGACATTTCTGCGACGATCAGCGATACCCGGCAGGGGGGCTGATCGTCGCTGAATGTCACACACAGCGATATCGCTGGTGAGCTCGCTGCTGCGTCACAAAACTTGTGACTCAGCAGCGATCTCGGTAGCGATATCGCTATGTGAGACGGGCCCTTAAGCGATGTTACCCGCAGTGTCGCTGTCCCAGATCGCTGCCTGAGCTGCCTGTTTGGCAGCTCAGCAGCGATCATGTAGCGATACACCAGCGATCCTGACAAGTGCATATCGTTGTCCGGATCGCTGGTGTATCGTTATGTGACACCCAGCCTTTACTCTCCTGTCAGGCAGGAGAGGAACTCATTCATTTGGGGTTTACTGTGAGGCTGCAGCATTAGCTGCGGTCCCTGCAGTAAACATTAACCCTTTCTGAAGGATTACACCGTGGGACCTGACTGTGCATGGGATAGGTAAGAATAATTTTGCTTTTTTATTTTATTTTTATTACAGGAAATGGTTTTTGCAGTAAAATAAAATATGGTCAAAAACATGTGTCTTTATTTCATTAAAATGATTTTTAATTAAAGTGTGTGTTTTATTTTTATTTCATGCAATAGGATTAATAATTGATAGTTGTGTCTAATTGACAGCTCTCAATTATTAACCTGGCTTAAGGTCACCTTTCAATAGCAAGGTGGCTTTAACCCCATATTAACCCATTCGCCACCGCTACAGGGCAATGGGAATAGACGGGCAAAGTGCCAGAAAGGGCGAATCTAATTATAGATTTGTCTTTCCTGGGGTGTCTGGGGCAGATGTTAGTAGCCGGGGGGGGGGCAAAAATAATGGTCCCTCTCTGGGCTATTATTATCTGCCCCCACTCACTGGCTTTGTCTGTCTGGTTGCGAAAATAGGGCGGGAGCCCACACATTTTTTTTCAGCAATTTTACACCACATATATATATATACATGTCATTGAATTTGTGACACATATATATATATATATATATATATATATATTTATATTTGTAGTTCATACACTTCTACATAGTATAATAGCCGCTAATTCAATTGCCGGCTTTTGTGAAAATGCAGAACCCGACATGAAATGACACTTGGTGTACATAGGGTTAACCATGTCTTTTCATGTCCTTTGCTATCTAATTTGCACAAACAATTAAATCAGACTATGTGTGCAAAATTTCACACCTGTAGGGGTTAATTAAAGGTGTAAATTCGTAGCAAAAAAGTCCGTTTTTTTTACAACGAATTTACACCTTTAATTAACCCCTACAGGAGGGAAATTTTGCACACATAGACTGATTTAATTGTTTGTGCAAATTAGATAGCAAAGGACATGAAAAGACATGGTTAACCCTATGTACACCAAGTGTCATTTCATGTCGGGTGCTTCTGTCTTTTCACTGAAGCCGGCTTTACCCGGCAATTGAATTAGAGGATATTTTACTATGTAGAAGTGTATAAACTATACATATATGTATATATATATGTCACAATGACATGTATATATATATATATATATGTATTCTATGTGTGTATATTTAGTGTTTACAAGGAAAGAATGGGGTTTTTTTAGTTGCGATATTTTGTTCCCATAGACTTACATGGGACTTCCGGTATCGGTATCGGGTATCGCCGATATTTTAGTGATATCGGCGATACCTTTCCGATTCCGATACTTTAGGATATCGGAAAGTATCGCTCAACTCTACTCACCGGTGATTTTAGGGTTACCCTGGTTAAAATTGCACAATCCGGTACTGGATTGGTCTACCAATGTAATTAAGTCCTGGAGTCCCAATTGTTATGACAAGTGTTGTAACGGGCGTATTGCTGCTGTAGTTACGGGGGAGTTACCTGTACCTATTCAGGATTTTTGGAAAGTTTTTTCTGATAAGGAATCGCAGGTATTGCCTCCTCATAGAGATTATGATTGTGCAATTGAATTTGTCCCTGGAGCGACTCTTCCTAAAAGTCGTTTATTTAATTTGACTATTCCTGAGAGAAAGGCTTTGGAGGAATACATACAGACAAGCTTGGCCGCCGGTCACATTAGGCCTTCCAAATCTCCTGTGGCGGTTGGATTTTTTTTTGTTAAAAAAAAGGACGGCGGTTTACGGCCTTGTCTAGACTTTTGTGAGATTAATAAGATTACTGTACGCAATCCTTACCCACTGCCATTGATTCCTGATTTGTTTAATCAGTTAGTGGGGGCCAAGTGGTTCTCGAAAATTGATCTTCGAGGGGCATACAATTTGTTGCGCATGAAGGAGGGGGATGAATGGAAGACTGCGTTTAACACTCCACTGGGTCATTTTGAGAATCTGGTCATGCCCTTTGGACTTTCCAGTGCTCCGGCATTTTTTCAGAATCTTATTAATGACATCCTTAGACCTTTGATCGGCAGGAATGTGGTTGTGTATTTGGATGACATTTTGATTTATTCATCAGATTTGGAGTCTCATTGGAGGAGTGTGCGTGAAGTATTACAGTTACTGAGTGCTAATTCACTTTTTGCCAAACTAGAAAAATGTGAGTTCGCTGTACAGAGACTTAGTTTTTTGGGCTACATTGTTTCCAGTGAAGGTTTTGAGATGGACCCAGTGAAAGTGCAAGCTGTGCAGGATTGGCCTAGACCTATTGGTGTGAAATCAATACAGAGGTTTTTGGGGTTCGCCAATTATTATAGAAAATTCATAAAAAAAATTTCTGTGATTGCCAAACCTCTGACCGATCTCACCAGGAAAGGTGCTGATGCGGTTCAGTTGGCTACTGAGGCCATTGAGGCTTTTGTGTTGCTAAAGGAGAGGTTCAGCTCTGCTCCCATCCTTACGCAGCCTGATGTGACTAAACCATTTTTGGTTGAGGTTGATGCTTCTTCTGTGGGGGTCGGCGCGGTGTTGTCTCAGGAAAAGACAGATGGAGTACATCCCTGTGCTTTTTTTTCAAAGAAATTTTCTGAGTCTGAACTAAATTATGATATCGGTAATCGGGAATTGTTGGCAATTAAACTCGCATTTGAACACTGGCGTCATTTTTTGGAGGGAGCGGAATTTCCCATTCAAGTCTTCACCGATCATAAAAATCTGATCTACCTTGATGCTGCCAAACG
Source organism: Oophaga sylvatica (assembly GCA_033576555.1). Classification (NCBI taxonomy): domain Eukaryota; kingdom Metazoa; phylum Chordata; class Amphibia; order Anura; family Dendrobatidae; genus Oophaga; species Oophaga sylvatica. Next base: position 5,286 of record JARQOD010012511.1, on the reverse strand, counting down.
CTTGAATGCCCGTCAGGCTAGGTGGGCACTGTTTTTCTCACGGTTTAATTTTACCGTTACTTACATCCCAGGTACTAAAAATGTTAAAGCTGATGCTTTGTCTCGCAGCTTTTCTCCTATGGTGGGTACTGAGGAGGAGGAGGAAAACATCTTGCAAGAGGGGGTTGTTATTGCTGTTTTGGACTCCGTGTTGGAAGATGAGATTCTTAAAGCACAGGAGAATGCCCCATCTAACACGCCGCATGGGAGGTTGTTTGTGCCTGGTACCCTGAGGAGAGATTTGTTTGTTGAATGTCATGACTCTCGGTTGGCAGGTCATCCTGGAATCTCTGAGACCAAGAGACTTGTGGGTCGCAGTTTTTGGTGGCCAGGATGGCAGAAGGAAGTCATTAAGTGGGTGCATCAATGCACTGTGTGTGCTAGATCTAAGTCTTCTCATACTCCTGCTGCGGGGTTGCTTTGCCCTCTGGAGGTCCCTAGTGCACCTTGGACACATTTGGCTATGGACTTTATTACTGACCTTCCCCCTCTGAGGGTTTCACTGTCATCTGGGTGGTCGTGGACCGTTTTAGCAAGATGTGTCACTTGGTCCCTTTCATCAAACTTCCCTGCGCTAAGACTCTCGCTAAGGCCTTTGTCAAGGAAATAGTCAGACTACATGGCGTTCCTACTGACATTGTTTCCGATAGGGAACCACAGTTTGTGGCTCATTTTTGGCGCGCTTTTTGTGACAGGTTGGGAGTTCATTTGTCGTTTTCTTCCGGATATCATCCTGAGTCCAATGGCCAGACAGAAAGGAAAAACCAGGATGTTGAGCAGTTCTTGCATTGTTTTGTGACTGATAATCAAGAGGGGTGGTCTGAGTTTCTGCCACTTGCTGAGTTTGCTCTTAACAATCATACATCCGCTTCTGCTGGTTGTTCGCCTTTTTTTTGTTGTACTGGGAGACATCCGTCTTTTGGGTCATTTTCCAAGTTGGGATCGGCTGTACCTGAAGAGGAGAATTTTTCTGGTGTTTTGGAGAGAGTTTGGACTGATGTGCGTGGTAATCTTCAGGAGGCTAACAAAAGATCCAAAGTGTATTTTGATAGAAAACGACAAGAGGTTTTGTTTGCTATTGGTGACATGGTTTGGTTGTCCTCTAACAATCTGCGCTTGAGGATTCCGTCTAAGAAATTGGGTCCCAAGTTTGTAGGGCCCTTTAAGGTGCTTCAGGTTATTAACCAATCTGCTGTTAAGTTGGAGCTTCCTACCTCTTGGAAGATTAATCCGGTGTTTCATGTTTCTCTCTTGAAAAAAGCTGAGGTCTCAGATGGAGACGTCTCGGCCACTGTTCCCCTGGTGGTGGAGGACGGGCAATATGAGATTCCCGCATCCTAAATTCTAGACGGTATAGAGGGAGTTTGCAGTACCTCGTTGCTTGGAAGGGTTATGGACCCGAGGATAACTCATGGGTGAGGGCGGATGATGTTTCTGCGTCTAGACTTGTTAGAGCGTTTCACAAGAGGTTTCCGGATAAGCCTAAGTCCTAGGGGATCCGGAGGATCCTCTTAGAAGGGAGGGTACTGTTAGAACCCTCTTGTTAGATTTTGTTTCAGTTTGCTGGTCACATGACCTTTTTAGCCTATTTAGTCTGGCTCCGCCCTTCTGGCTTTGCTGGACTTCATTGTATTATCTACTCTTAAGCTAGCCGGGTGCTTAGGTGCCTTACTCTGTCAGTTTTGCTTGATCTTAGGATCTCTTAGTATTTGTTTTCTGTTTTATATTCCCTGCTACACTTTCTGTTAGGAGGTGTTCACCTTTTCACCCAGTCCCTAGATCTTGTAGGGATTCCTCCCTCGCAACTATAGGTCTTCGTTCAGACTAGCTGAGGACTTTAGCGGGTCTGGTCGCAGGATCAGGTTCCCCGTTACATCGTAGGGATCCAGCTCAGTCCTATTGTAGGGACAGAATTCCCACCTTTCCTTAGTGCTTGTAGCAGATCATAACAGAAATGCCGACTTGATGGAATGGTCTCCGGGCATCTTGTTACGTTTGCAGAGCCCCTGATGTGCCCAAACAGTAGAAACCCCCCACAAGTGACCCCATTTTGTAAACTAGACCCCCCAAGGAACTTATCCAGATTTGTGGTGAGCACCTTGAACCTCCATGTGCTTCACAGAAGTTTATAATGCAGAGCTGTAAAAACAAAAAATTATTTTTTTCCTCAAAAACTGATTTTTTTAACCCGCAATTTTTTATTTTCACAAGGGTAACAGGAGAAATTGGACCCCAAAAGTTGTTGTACAGTTTGTCCTGAGTACACTGGTACCCCATATGTGGGAGAAAACTACTGTATGGGCACACGTCGGGGCTCGGAAGGGAAGTAGTGACGTTTTGAAATGCCGAGTTGATGGAATGGTCTGCGGGCGTCATGTTACGTTTGCAGAGCCCATGATGTGCCTAAACAGTAGAAATCCCCCCAAGTGACCCCATTTTGGAAACTAGATCCCCCAAGGAACTCCTCTAGATGTGTGGTGAGCACTTTGAATCTCCAAGTTCTTCACAGAAGTTTATAACGCAGAGCTGTTAAAATAAAAAATCATTTTTTTTTCCACAAAAATAATTTTTTTAGTCCCCAATTTTTTTTTTCCCAAGAGTAACAGGAGAAATTAGACCCCCAAAGTTGTTGTGCAATTTTTACTGAGTACGCTGATACCCCATATGTGGGGGTAAACCACTGTTTGGGCACACGTCGGGGCTCGGAATAAAGGGAGCACTGTTTCACTTTTAACAGCCAATCAGAGCGATCGTAGCCACGTGGGGGTTAAGCCAACCCCCCTGTGGTGAAGCACAAAGGGTCTTTTGCCTGCGTGTTGGATGACCTTTCAGTGACCCCGGTCACCCGACCCGCAGGAACGCGATCCTTTCATGACACATACGCTGTGTCACAGGTCAGGAAGGGGTTAAAATTCAGAAATTTAGACCGATCCCCCAAAAATACATCTGGCATGGGAATCCTAGGTTCCATAGCAGGCAACCTAGTGATATACAGTAGGCAGCAATATTCTGAACCTCAGCGGCGAGCCGCTCAACACGACCTGACAACTGCACAATCTCCACTGAGGACAAAGAAAAATTCCTCCTCAGCACCCAGGGAGAAAGAGGGAAAAAATGTAACAAGCAGAAAAAAAGAGAGAAAAAAAAATATTTCTGACAACTCCCTTTTTTTTTTTTCCTATATGCTCACTATCCTTCCCTTCTGTTGAGTACCATAGAATTTTCAGTCTGGCCGGTAATACTATTATGATTTAGTAGCTGAGGAGGACAGGAGCAAAATACCGCCAAAGTAGCAAGACACCAGAGAGGCTGGAACCTAATAGGTTGCAGATCCCTAAACTAAACGCACAACTAGAAGTAGCCGTGGAGCGTACCTACGGTGATCCTAGACGCCTCGGCACAGCCAGAGAGTTAGCTACACCTGAAGATAGAAAGAGGAAAGCTAACTGCCCCGAGGTAAAGCCCCAAAGAAATAGGAAGTCCCCAAACGTAATGGCCGTTAGACAAGAGGAAAACACGAACACAGAAAATAGAATGAGCAAACGCTGGGGCCCAAATCTGTCTAGAAAGTAAAGTACAGGAGAGAAATTCTGTCTGCAACCCAGAAAAACCCTAATTAAAATACCAGCACTTCTGATTACAAAAAACCTGAGACCACATGATCTCGACCCCCTATATCAGATCTCTGGTGTGACACACAGCTACACAGCAATAAAAAATATCACTGGAACAGAGAACAAGTGCAAATACAAAATGAGAACAGAGGGCAGCGCAAGCCCCCAAAGGGGACTCGGCTGAAGTCCAAGGCAAGACTGCAAAAGGCAAGGAAAATCCAACCACAGAAAAAAAAACAGAAAGTCACTTATCTGAATGATAGCAGGAAAGCAAGCTGAAATTCAAGCAAAGACCTGGAAGCAACAATTGATTACCGGTGAGGATCATGGGAGTTCAGCTCACTTATATCAGGCCAGTCATCCCCACCTGACACCCATTCCTTAATGGGTTCAACACCCTCAGCAACCACCGGAGGGAGCCCCAGCTCCGAAGCCGTCTCCAACACATCCACAACAGGGGTCTGTGAAATGGAGGGTATAAGAGATGTGAAGTAGGTTTGTTATGCTGCAGTGAGTGTGGACTTGAACGTGGTGAGGGACTGTTTGAGTGTGAGAAAGTGTTCAATGGAATGGGATCTGTTACATCTCCTCTCAGCAACCCAGAAAGTGTGCCTCAGTTCTTTAGTGAGGCTGGTGTGCCAGGGTTGCCTGTTGATTGTGCGAGCTTTGGTATGTGTGAGGGGGGGCACCAATACAAAAGCTGTAGCAGTTGGGGTGTTATAGAAAGTGGCGGCAGCATCTGCATTGTGTAAGGAATTTATATCTGCAAAAAAAGAGAGAAGAGACTCAGAAACTGAGTGTAAATCAAGGTGTTTAAGATTTATGCAAGGGTGTGCAAGTATATGGAGTGGGGATTGGGCTCCTGGAGAGGGAAGAGAATGTGAGCAGGTTGTAGTCAAACAGGGGAATAGGTGAGTTAGGGAAGTTAGATAGGGAACAGAGGCGGGTGAAGAAGGGGTCCAGTTTGTGGCCAACTTTGTGAGTGGCTGCAGAGGACCATTGAGCAAGGCTGAAGGAGGAAGTGAGAGCCTAGAGACGGCTGCAATGTTAGAGGGTATACAGCCCTCATGGAGAGTATACAGTCCTCATGGGGAGTATACAACTCTCATGTACAGTATGTAGTCCTGATGGAGAATATGCAGTCCTCATGGGGAGTATACAGCCCTCAAGGAGCATATACAGGTCTCATATACAGTATGTAGCCCTCATGGAGAGTATACAGCCCTCATGGAGCATATATAGCTCTCATATACAGTATGTAGCCCTCATGGAGAGCATACAGCCCTCGTGGAGAGTATACAGCCCTCATTGAGCGTATACAGCCCTCATGGAGAGTATACAGCCCTCGTGGAGCGTATACAGCCCTCATGGAGAGTATACAGCCCTAGTGGAGAGTATACAGCCCTCGTGGAGTATACAGCCCTCATGGAGCGAATAGAGCCCTCATGGAGAGTATACAGCCCTTATGGAGAGTATGCAGCCCTCATGGAGAGTATACAGCCCTCGTGGAGTGAATAGAGCCCTCATGGAGAGTATACAGCCCTCGTGGAGAGATTAGAGCCCTCATGGAGAGCATTAAGCCCTCATGGAGAGTATACAGCCCTCATGGAGCAAATAGAGCCCTCATGGAGAG
>JARQOD010012510.1:10000-19323 GCA_033576555.1 Oophaga sylvatica | reverse complement strand
ATGCGGGGAGCGGACCAAAGGGTCACACGGTTTTCCACGCTGGGGGGGCCCTAAACCCCTGTTCCTTGGTTACCAGGGGTCGCTGGTCTCCCCCGCACACGCAGCGTGCGTGCCTGTCAGGGAAAACCACGTAAAAAAAAGGCCTGAATTTCTGGAGATCACGATCCCCGGGCAGGGGGGCGATCGTCGCTAATGTCAAACACAGCGATATCGCGGTGAGCCGCTGCTGCTCACAAAACTAGTGACTCAGCGCATCTCGACGATATCGCTATGTGAGACGGGCCCTTAAGCGTGTTACCCGCAGTGTCGCTGTCCCAGTCGCGCCTGAGCTCCTGTTTGGCAGCTCAGCACGATCATGTCGAAAAACCAGCGATCCTGACAAGGCATATCGTTGTCGGGACGCTGGTTATCTTTGTGACACCCACCCTTTTACTCTCCTGCAGGCGGAGAGGAACTCCCCCCCCCCCCCCCCCCCCCCCCCCCCCCCCCCCCCCCCCCCCCCCCCCCCCCCCCCCCCCCCCCCCCCTGTCTGGGCAAAAATAGGGGGGGGCCCACGCTTTTTTTTCGCAATTTTTACCCCCTCAAATAAATATTCTTTCATTAATTTTGGGACACAAAAATATAATATATTTATATTTTATTCACATTTCACTAGTATAATCCCAAATTCAATGGCCGGGTTTTTTGGAAAAGCGCCCACAAAATGAAAATTGGTGACTGGGTTAACCATGTCTTTTCAGTCCTTTCTACAATTTGCACAAAAATTTAAAATTAACATGTGTGCAAAATTTCACACCTGTAGGGGTTAATTAAAGGTGTAAATTCGTAGCAAAAAAGTCCGTTTTTTTTACAACGAATTTACACCTTTAATTAACCCCTACAGGTGTGAAATTTTGCACACATAGTCTGATTTAATTGTTTGTGCAAATCAGATAGCAAACGACATGAAAAGACATGGTTAACCCTATGTACACCAAGTGTCATTTCATGTCGGGTGCTTCTGTCTTTTCACTGAAGCCGGCTTTACCCGGCAATTGAATCAAAGGATATTTTACTATGTAGAAGTGTATAAACTATACATATATGTATATATATATGTCACAATGACATGTATATATTTTATATTATGTATTCTATGTGTGTATATTTAGTGTTTACAAGGAAAGAATGGGGTTTTTTTAGTTGCGATATTTTGTTCCCATAGACTTACATGGGACTTCCGGTATCGGTATCGGGTATCGCCGATTTTTTAGTGATATCGGCGATACCATTCCGATTCCGATACTTTAGGATATCGGAAAGTATCGCTCAACTCTAGTTATAACTTGAAGCAGGCCCAATGGCACCAATGAATGTGAAACACTATGTCAAACCACTGGCCATAACTTTTGTCAGGGTGGTTCAAAGTTGAAATTTTTGGTTATTCCTGCTCCTCTAGTCGTCCCTAACAAGATTCAAAGCGGTTGAGTTTGAATCTGTCGTACTTCAGGAGAAAACGGAAAACATGTTATAACTAAAGCAGGCCCAATGGCACCAATGAATGTGAAACACTATGTCAAACCATGGCCATAACTTTTGTCAGGGTGGTTCAAAGTTGAAATTTTTGGGTTATTCCTGCTCCTCTAGTCGTCCCTAACAAGATTCAAAGAGGTTGAGTTGAATCTGTCGTACTTCAGGAGAAAACGCAAAACATGTTATAACTGAAGCAGGCCCAATGGCACCAATGAATGTGAAACACTATGCCAAACCCTGGTCATAACTTTTGTCAGGGTGGTTCAAAGTTGAAATTTTTGGGTTATTCTCTCCTCTAGTCGTCCCTAACAAGATTCAAAGAGGTTGAGTTCGAATCTGTCGTACTTCAGGAGAAAATGGAAAACATGTTATAACTGAAGCAGGCCCCAATGGCACCAATGAATGTGAAACACTATGTCAAACCACTGGCCATAACTTTGTCAGGGTGGTTCAAAGTTGAAATTTTTGGGTATTTCCTGCTCCTCTAGTCGTCCCTAACAAGATTCAAAGAGGTTGAGTTTGAATCTGTCGTACTTCAGGAGAAAACGGAAAACATGTTATAACTAAAGCAGGCCCAATGGCACCAATGAATGTGAAACACTATGTCAAACCTGGCCATAACTTTTGTCAGGGTGGTTCAAAGTTGAAATTTTTGGGTTATTCCTGCTCCTCTAGTCGTCCCTAACAAGATTCAAAGAGGTTGAGTTCGAATCTGTCGTACTTCAGGAGAAAACGGAAAACATGTTATAACTGAAGCAGGCCAATGGCACCAATGAATGTGAAACACTATGTCAAACCCTGGCCATAACTTTTGTCAGGGTGGTTCAAAGTTGAAATTTTTGGGTTATTTCCTGCTCCTCATAGTCGTCCCTAACAAGATTCAAAGGGTTGAGTTCAAGTCTGTCGTACTTCAGGAGAAAACGGAAAACATGTTATAACTGAAGCAGGCCCAATGCACCAATGAATGTGAAACACTATGTCAAACCCTGGCCATAACTTTTGTCAGGGTGGTTCAAAGTTGAAATTTTTGGGTATTCTGCTCCTCTAGTCGTCCCTAACAAGATTCAAAGCGGTTGAGTTCGAGTCTGTCGTACTTCAGGAGAAAACGAAAACATGTTATAACTGAAGCAGGCCCAATGGCACCAATGAATGTGAAACACTATGTCAAACCATGGCCATAACTTTTGCTAGGGTGGTTCAAAGTTGAAATTTTTGGGTTATTCTGCTCCTCTAGTCGTCCCTAACAAGATTCAAAGAGGTTGAGTTGATCTGTCGTACTTCAGGAGAAAACGGAAAACATTTATAACTGAAGCAGGCCCAATGGCACCAATGAATGTAAAACACTATGTCAAACCACTGGCCATAACTTTTGTCGGGGTGTTCAAAGTTGAAATTTTGGGTTATTCCCTCCTCTAGTCTCCTAAAAGTTCAAAAGTTGATTTGAATCTGTGGGATTTCAGGAAAAACGAAAACATTTAAACTGAACAGGCCAATGCACCAATGAATGTGAAACACAATGTCAATCACTGCCAAACTTTGTCAGGGGTTCAATTTTAAATTTTTTGGGGTATTCCTCCCCTCTAGCTCCTAAAAAATTTCAAAGGGGTTGAGTTGAATCTTCGTACTCAGGAGAAAACGGAAAACTGTTATAACTGAAGCGGGCCAATGCACCAATAAATTTGAAACACAATTTAAAACCCACTGGCCATAACTTTGTCAGGTGGTTCAATAAAATTTTTTGGTTTTATCCCTGCTCCTCAGTCCCCCCCCTAAAAAGATCAAAGAGGTTATTTGAACCCTGTCGTATTTAAAGAGAAAACGGAAACATGTTATAACAAAAGCACCCCCCAATGGAAACCAATAAATGTAAAAACACTTGTCAACCACTGGCCAAACTTTTGTCAGGGGGTTCAAAGTTAAAATTTTGGGGGTTTTTATTCCCTCCCTAGCTCCCAAAAAAGATTCAAAAGGTTAGTTCGAATCTGTCGTATTTCGGGAAGAAAACGGAAAACATGTTAAAACGAAGCAGGCCCAATGGCACCAATGAATTTTAAACACTATGTAAAACCCCTTGGCCAAACTTTTTTCAGGGGGTTTCAAATTTTAAATTTTTGGGTTATTTCCTGCTCCTCAAGTCGTCCCTAACAAGATTCAAAAGGGTTGATTCAAATCTTCGTACTTCAGGAGAAAACAAAACATTTTTAAAACCCTTAAGCAGGCCCAATGGCACCAATGAATGTGAAACACTATGTCAAACCCTGGCCATAACTTTTTCGGGTGGCCCAAAGTTGAAATTTGGGTTATTCCTGCTCCTCTAGTCTCCCAAACAAGATTCAAAGGGTTGAGTTCGATCTGTCGTACTTCAGGAGAAAAGGGAAAAAACATGTTAAATTTAAGAAAGCCCAATGGAAACCAAATGAATGTGAAACACTATGTAAAACCCCTTGGCCATAACTTTTTCAGGTTTGGGTTTCAAGTTGAAATTTTTTGGGTTTTTTCCCTGCCCTCTAGTCGTCCCAAAACAAATTAAAAGGTGAGTTCAAATCTGTCGTGCTTCAGGAAAAAAAGGAAAACATGTATAATTTAAGCAGGCCCAATGGCACCAATAAAATTGAAACACTATTCAAACCCTTGGCCATACTTTTTCGGGGTGGTTCAAATTTTAAAAATTTTGGGTTATTTCCACCTGCTCCTCTAGTCGCCCCATTAAAAAATTCAAGGGTTGAGTTTGAATCGGTCGTACTTCGGGAAAAACGGAAAACTGTTATAATTTAACCGGGCCCCCAATGGCCCCAAATGAATGTAAAACCCACTATGTAAAACCCCGGGGCCATAATTTTTTCCAGGGGGTTTTCCAAAGTTAAAATTTTTGGGTTTTTCTCCTCCTCAGTCGCCCTAACAAGATTCAAAGGGTTTGAGTTTCAAATCTGTCGTACTTTCATAGAAAACGGAAAACAATTTTAAATAATTTAAAAGCAGGCCCAATGGCACCAAGAATGTGAACACTAGTCAAAACCTGGCCATAACTTTTTCAGGTGGTTCAAATGAAATTTTTGGGTTATTTCCCTGCCCCTCAAGTCGCCCCCTAACAAGATTCAAGGGTTGAGTTCAACTGTCCGTACTTCAGGAGAAAACGAAAACATGTTATAATTTAAAGCAGGGGCCCCAATGCCAATGAATGTGAAACACTATGTCAAACCCTTGCCATAACTTTTCGGGTGGTTCAAAGTTGAAATTTTTGGTTATTCCTGCTCCTCTATCTCCCTAACAAGATTCAAAGAGGTTGAGTTCGAATCTGTCGTACTTCAGGAGAAAACGGAAAACATGTTATAACTAAAGCAGGCCCAATGGCACCAATGAATGTGAAACACTATGTCCAACCACTGCCATAACTTTTTCAGGGTGGTCAAATTGAAATTTTTGGTATTCCTGCTCCTCTAGTCGTCCCTAACAAGATTCAAAGGTTGAGTTCGAATCTGTCGTACTTCAAAGAAAACGAAAACATGTTATAACTAACTGAACAGGCCCAATGAACAAATGAATGTGAAACACATGTCAAACACTGGCCATAACTTTTGTCAGGTGGTTCAAAGTTGAAATTTATGGGTTATTCCTGCTCCTCTATCCGTCCCTAACAAGATTCAAAAGAGGTTGAGTTTCGAATCTGTCGTACTTCAGGAGAAAACGGAAACATGTTATAACTGAAGCAGAGCCCAATGGCACCAATGAATGTGAAACACTATGTCAACCATGGCCTAACTTTTTCTCAGGTGGTTCAAAGTTGAAATTTTGGGTTATTCCTGCTCCTCTAGTCGTCCCTAACAAGATTCAAAAGGGTTGAGTTCGAATCTGTCGTACTTCAGAGAAAACGGAAAACATGTTATAACAAGCAGGCCCAATGCACCAATGAATGTGAAACACTATGTCAAACCACTGGCCATAACTTTTGTCAGGGTGGTCAAAGTTGAAATTTTTGGTTATTCCTGCTCCTCTAGTCGTCCCTAACAGATTCAAAGAGGTTTGAGTTTGAATCTGTCGTACTTCAGGAGAAAACGGAAAACATGTTATAACTGAAGCAGGCCCAATGGCACCAATGAATGTAAACACTATGTCAAACCACTGCCATAACTTTTGTCAGGGTGGTTCAAAGTTGAAATTTATTGGGTTATTCCTGCTCCTCTAGTCGTCCCTAACAAGATTCAAAGAGAGTTTAGTCGAATCTGTCGTACTTCAGAGAAAAACGGAAAACATGTTATAACTGAAGCAGGCCCAATGGCACCAATGAATGTGAAACACTATGTCAAAACCACTGCCATAAACTTTTGTCAGGGTGGTTCAAAGTTGAAATTTTGGTTTTCTGCTCCTCAATCGTCCCTAACAAGATTCAAAGAGGTTAGTTCGAGTCTGTCGTACTTCATGAGAAAACGAAAACATGTTATAACTGAAGGCAGGCCCAATGGCACACATGAATGTGAAACACTATGTCCAAACCCTGGCCATAACTTTTGTCAGGTGGTTCAAAGTTGAAATTTTTTGGGTATTCCTGCTCCTCTAGTCGTCCCTAACAAGATCAAAGAGGTTGAGTTGAATCTGTCGTACTTCAGGAAAAACGGAAAACATGTTATAACTAAGCAGGCCCAATGCACCAATGAATGTGAAACACTATGTCAAACCACTGGCCATAACTTTTTGTCAGGTGGTTCAAAGTTGAAATTTTTTGATTTCTGCTCCTCTAGTCGTCCCTAACAAGATTCAAAGCGGTTGAGTTCGAGTCTGTCGTACTCAGGAGAAAACGGAAAACATGTTATAACTTAAGCAGGCCCAATGGCACCAATGAATGTGAAACACTATGTCAAACCGTTGGCCATAACTTTTCTCAGGGTGGTTCCAAAGTTGAAATTTTTGGGTGATTTCTGCTCCTCTAGTCGTCCCTAACAAGATTCAAAGCGGTTGAGTTCGAGTCTGTCGTACTTCAGGAGAAAACGGAAAACATGTTATAAACTTAAGCAGGCCCAATGGCACCAATGAATGTGAAACACTATGTCAAACCGTTGGCCATAACTTTTCTCAGGGTGGTCCAAAGTTGAAATTTTTGGGTGATTTCTGCTCCTCTAGTCGTCCCTAACAAGATTCAAAGCGGTTGAGTTCGAGTCTGTCGTACTTCAGGAGAAAACGGAAAACATGTTATAACTTAAGCAGGCCCAATGGCACCAATGAATGTGAAACACTATGTCAAACCGTTGGCCATAACTTTTCTCAGGGTGGTCCAAAGTTGAAATTTTGGGTGATTTCTGCTCCTCTAGTCGTCCCTAACAAGATTCAAAGCGGTTGAGTTCGAGTCTGTCGTACTTCAGAGAAAACGAAAACATGTTATAACTTAAGCAGGCCCAATGGCACCAATGAATGTGAAACACTATGTCAAACCGTTGGCCATAACTTTTCTCAGGGTGCAAAGTTGAAATTTTGGGTGATTTCTGCTCCTCTAGTCGTCCTAACAAGATCAAAGCGGTTGAGTTCGATCTGTCGTACTTCAGAGAAAACGGAAAACATGTATAACTAAGCAGCCCATGGCACCAATGAATGTGAAACACTATGTCAAACGTGGCCATAACTTTCCAGGGTCCAAAGTTGAAATTTTTGGTGATTCTGCTCCTCTAGTCGCCCTAACAAGATTCAAAGCGGTGAGTTCGAGTCTGTCGTACTTCAGGAGAAAACGGAAAACATTTATAACTTAAGCAGGCCCAATGGCACCAATAATGTGAAACACTAGTCAACCGTTGGCCAAACTTTTCTCAGGGTGTCCAAAGTTGAAATTTTTGGTGATTCTGCTCCTAGTCGCCCTAACAAGATTCAAAGGGGTTGAGTTCGAGTCTGTCGTACTTCAGGAGAAACGAAAACATGTTATAACTTAAGCAGCCCAATGGCACCAAGATGTGAAACACATGTCAAACCGTTGCCAAACTTTCTCAGGGTGGTCCAAAGTTGAAATTTTGGTGATTCTGCTCCTCTAGTCGCCCTAACAAGATCAAAGCGTAGTCGATCTGTCGTACTTCAGGAGAAAACGAAAACATGTTATAACTTAAGCAGCCCAATGGCACCATGAATGTGAAACACTATGTCAAACCGTTGGCCATAACTTTTCTCAGGTGTCCAAAGTTGAAATTTTGGTGATTTCTGCTCCTCTAGTCGCCCTAACAAGATCAAAGCGGTTGAGTTCGAGTCTGTCGTATCAGGAGAAAACGGAAAAATGTTATAACTTAAGCAGGCCCAATGGCACCAATGAATGTGAAACACTATGTCAAACCGTTGGCCATAACTTTCTCAGGGTGGTCCAAAGTTGAAATTTTGGGTATTCTGCTCCTCTAGTCGTCCCTAACAAGATTCAAAGCGTTGAGTTCGAGTCTGTCGTACTTCAGGAGAAAACGAAAACATGTATAACTTAAGCAGGCCCAATGCACCAATGAATGTGAAACACTATGTCAAACCGTTGCCATAACTTTTCTCAGGGTGGTCCAAAGTTGAAATTTTTGGGTGATTTCTGCTCCTCTATCGTCCCTAACAAATTCAAAGCGGTTGAGTTCGAGTCTGTCGTACTTCAGAGAAAACGGAAAACATTTATAACTAAGCAGGCCCAATGGCACCAATGAATGTGAAACACTATGTCAAACCGTTGGCCATAACTTTTCTCAGGGTGTCCAAAGTTGAAATTTTTGGTGATTTCTGCTCCTCTAGTCTCCCTAACAAGATTCAAAGCGGTTGAGTTCGAGTCTGTCGTACTTCAGGAGAAAACGAAAACATGTTATAACTTAAGCAGGCCCAATGGCACCAATGAATGTGAAACACTATGTCAAACCGTTGGCCATAACTTTCTCAGGTGGTCCAAAGTTGAAATTTTGGGTGATTTCTGCTCCTCTAGTCGTCCCTAACAAGATTCAAAGCGGTTGAGTTCGAGTCTGTCGTACTTCAGAGAAAACGGAAAACATGTTATAACTTAAGCAGGCCCAATGGCACCAATGAATGTGAAACACTATGTCAAACCGTTGGCCATAACTTTTCTCAGGTGTCCAAAGTTGAAATTTTTGGTGATTTCTGCTCCTCTAGTCGTCCCTAACAAGATTCAAAGCGGTTGAGTTCGAGTCTGTCGTACTTCAGGAGAAAACGGAAAACATGTTATAACTTAAGCAGGCCCAATGGCACCAATGAATGTGAAACACTATGTCAAACCGTTGGCCATAACTTTTCTCAGGGTGGTCCAAAGTTGAAATTTTTGGGTGATTTCTGCTCCTCTAGTCGTCCCTAACAAGATTCAAAGCGGTTGAGTTCGAGTCTGTCGTACTTCAGGAGAAAACGGAAAACATGTTATAACTTAAGCAGGCCCAATGGCACCAATGAATGTGAAACACTATGTCAAACCGTTGGCCATAACTTTTCTCAGGTGGTCCAAAGTTGAAATTTTTGGGTGATTTCTGCTCCTCTAGTCGTCCCTAACAAGATTCAAAGCGGTTGAGTTCGAGTCTGTCGTACTTCAGGAGAAAACGGAAAACATGTTATAACTTAAGCAGGCCCAATGGCACCAATGAATGTGAAACACTATGTCAAACCGTTGGCCATAACTTTTCTCAGGGTGGTCCAAAGTTGAAATTTTTGGTGATTTCTGCTCCTCTAGTCGTCCCTAACAAGATTCAAAGCGGTTGAGTTCGAGTCTGTCGTACTTCAGGAGAAAACGGAAAACATGTTATAACTTAAGCAGGCCCAATGGCACCAATGAATGTGAAACACTATGTCAAACCGTTGGCCATAACTTTTCTCAG
>JARQOD010012510.1:2500-5000 GCA_033576555.1 Oophaga sylvatica | reverse complement strand
CCCCCCCCCCCCCCCCCCCCCCCCCCCCCCCCCCCCCCCCCCCCCCCCCCCCCCCCCCCCCCCCCCCCCCCCCCCCCCCCCCCCCCCCCCCCCCCCCCCCCCCCCCCCCCCCCCCCCCCCCCCCCCCCCCCCCCCCCCCCCCCCCCCCCCCCCCCCCCCCCCCCCCCCCCCCCCCCCCCCCCCCCCCCCCCCCCCCCCCCCCCCCCCCCCCCCCCCCCCCCCCCCCCCCCCCCCCCCCCCCCCCCCCCCCCCCCCCCCCCCCCCCCCCCCCCCCCCCCCCCCCCCCCCCCCCCCCCCCCCCCCCCCCCCCCCCCCCCCCCCCCCCCCCCCCCCCCCCCCCCCCCCCCCCCCCCCCCCCCCCCCCCCCCCCCCCCCCCCCCCCCCCCCCCCCCCCCCCCCCCCCCCCCCCCCCCCCCCCCCCCCCCCCCCCCCCCCCCCCCCCCCCCCCCCCCCCCCCCCCCCCCCCCCCCCCCCCCCCCCCCCCCCCCCCCCCCCCCCCCCCCCCCCCCCCCCCCCCCCCCCCCCCCCCCCCCCCCCCCCCCCCCCCCCCCCCCCCCCCCCCCCCCCCCCCCCCCCCCCCCCCCCCCCCCCCCCCCCCCCCCCCCCCCCCCCCCCCCCCCCCCCCCCCCCCCCCCCCCCCCCCCCCCCCCCCCCCCCCCCCCCCCCCCCCCCCCCCCCCCCCCCCCCCCCCCCCCCCCCCCCCCCCCCCCCCCCCCCCCCCCCCCCCCCCCCCCCCCCCCCCCCCCCCCCCCCCCCCCCCCCCCCCCCCCCCCCCCCCCCCCCCCCCCCCCCCCCCCCCCCCCCCCCCCCCCCCCCCCCCCCCCCCCCCCCCCCCCCCCCCCCCCCCCCCCCCCCCCCCCCCCCCCCCCCCCCCCCCCCCCCCCCCCCCCCCCCCCCCCCCCCCCCCCCCCCCCCCCCCCCCCCCCCCCCCCCCCCCCCCCCCCCCCCCCCCCCCCCCCCCCCCCCCCCCCCCCCCCCCCCCCCCCCCCCCCCCCCCCCCCCCCCCCCCCCCCCCCCCCCCCCCCCCCCCCCCCCCCCCCCCCCCCCCCCCCCCCCCCCCCCCCCCCCCCCCCCCCCCCCCCCCCCCCCCCCCCCCCCCCCCCCCCCCCCCCCCCCCCCCCCCCCCCCCCCCCCCCCCCCCCCCCCCCCCCCCCCCCCCCCCCCCCCCCCCCCCCCCCCCCCCCCCCCCCCCCCCCCCCCCCCCCCCCCCCCCCCCCCCCCCCCCCCCCCCCCCCCCCCCCCCCCCCCCCCCCCCCCCCGCCCCCACCCCCCTCCCCCCCCCCCCCCCCCCCCCCCCCCCCCCCCCCCCCCCCCCCCCCCCCCCCCCCCCCCCCACCCCCCCCCCCCCCCCCCCACCCCCCCCCCCCCCCCCACCCCCCCCCCCCCCCCCCCCCCCCCCCCCCCCCCCCCCCCCCCCCCCCCCCCCCCCCCCCCCCCCCCACCCCACCCCCCCCCCCCCCCCCCCGCCCCCCCCCCCCCCCCCCCCCCCCACCCCACCCCTCCCCCCCCCCCCCCCCCCCCCCCCCCCCCCCCCCCCCCCCCCCCCCCCCCCCCCCCCCCCCCCCCCCCCCCCCCCCCCCCCCCACCCCCCCCCCCCCCCCCCCCCCCCCCCACCCCCCCCCCCCCCCCCCCCCCCCCCCCCCCCACCCCCCCCCACCCCCCCCCCCCCCCCCCCCCCCCCCCCCCCCCCCCCCCCCCCACCCCCCCCCCCCCCCCCCCCCCCCCCCCCCCCCCCCCCCCCCCCCCCCCGCCCCCCCCCCCCCGGCCCCCCCCGCCCCCCCCCCCCCCCCCCCCCCCACCCCCCCCCACCCCCCCCCCCCCCCCCCCCCCCCCCCCCCCCCCCCCCCACCCCCCCCCCCCCCCCCCCCCCCCCCCCCCCCCCCCCCCCCTCCCCCCCCCCCACCCCCCCCCCCCCCCCCCCCCCCCCCCCCTCCCCCCCCCCCCCACCCCCCCCCCCCCCCACCCCCCCCCCCCCCCCCCCCCCCCCCCCCCCCCCCCCCCCCCCCCCCCCCCCCCCCCCCGCCCCCCCCCCCCCCCCCCCCCCCCCCCCCCCCCCCCCCCCCCCCCCCCCCCCCCCCCCCCCCCCCCCCCCCCCCCCCCCCCCCCCCCCCCCCCCCCCCCCCCCCCCCCCCCCCCCCCCCCCCCCCCCCCCCCCCCCCCCCCCCCCCCCCCCCCCCCCCCCCCCCCCCCCCCCCCCCCCCCCCCCCCCCCCCCCCCCCCCCCCCCCCCCCCCCCCCCCCCCCCCCCCCACCCCCCCCCCCCCCCCCCCCCCCCCCACCCCCCCCCCCCCCCCCCCCCCCCCCCCCCCCCCCCCCCCCCCCCCCCCCCCCCCCCCCCCCCCCCCCCCCCCCCCCCCCCCCCCCCCCCCCCCCCCCCCCCCCCCCCCCCCCCCCCCCCCCCCCCCCCCCCCCCCCCCCCCCCCCCCCCCCCCCCCCCCCCCCCCCCCCCCCCCCCCCCCCCCCCCCCCCCCCCCCCCCCCCCCCCCCCCCCCCCCCCCCCC
>JARQOD010012509.1:0-19325 GCA_033576555.1 Oophaga sylvatica | reverse complement strand
CTGGAGGTGACTGGAGGATAAGACACATGAAACCCAGCAGAATAGTGAGGCAGCTCTGGAGGTGACTGGAGGTTTAAGACACGATGTAACAGCAGAATAGTGAGCAGCTCTGGAGGTGACTGGAGGATAAGACACGAATGAAACCCAGCAGAATATGACTGCAGCTCTGGAGGTACTGGAGGATAAGACACGTGTAACAGCAGAATATGAGTGCAGCTCTGGAGGTGACTGGAGGATAAGACAGGATGTAACAGCAGAATATGAGTGCAGCTCTGGAGGGACTGGAGGATAAGACACATGTAACAGCAGAATAGTGAGTGCAGCTCTGGAGGTGACTGGAGGATAAGACGATGTAAACAGCAGAATAGTGAGTCAGCTCGGGAGGTGACTGGAGGATAAGACAGATGTAACACAGAATAGTGATGCAGTCTGGAGGGACTGGAGGATAAGACAGATGTAACAGCAGAATAGTGAGGCAGCTCTGGAGTGACTGGAGGAATAAGACAAATGTAACAGCAGAATAGTGAGGCAGCTCTGGAGGTGACGGGAGGATAAGACACGATGGAAAACACAGAATAGTGAGTGCAGCTCTGGAGGGTGACTGGAGGATAAACACGATGTAACAGCAGAATAGTGAGTGCAGCTCTGGAGGTGAACTGGAGGATAAGACACGATGTAACAGCAGAATAGTGACTGCAGCTCTGGAGGTGACGGAGGATAAGAACACGATGTAACAGCAGATAGTGAGTGCAGCTCTGGAGGTGACTGGAGGATAAGAAACATGTAACAGCAAAAATAGTGAGTGCAGCTCTGGAGGTGACTGGAGGATAAGACACGATGTAACAGCAAAAATAGTGAGTGCAGCTCTGGAGGTGACTGGAGGATAAGACACGATGTAACAGCAGAATAGTGATGCAGCTCTGGAGGTTGACTGGAGGATAAGACACGATGTAACAGCAGAATATGAGTGCAGCTCTGGAGGTGACTGGAGGATAAGACACAAATGTAACAGCAGAATATGAGTGCAGCTCTGGAGGTGACTGGAGGATAAGACACGATGTAACAGCAGAATAGTGATGCAGCTCTGGAGGTGACGGGAGGATAAGACACGATGTAACAGCAGAATAGTGAGTGCAGCTCTGGAGGTGACTGGAGGATAAGACACATGTAACGCAGAATAGTGAGTGCAGCTCTGGAGGTGACTGGGAGGATAAGACACTGATGTAACAGCAGAATAGTGAGTGCAGCTCTGGAGGTGACTGGAGGATAAGACACGATGTAACAGCAGAATAGTGAGGCAGCTCTGGAGGTGACTGGAGGATAAGACACGATGTAACAGCAGAATAGTGAGTGCAGCTCTGGAGGTGACTGGAGGATAAGACACGATGTAACAGCAGAATAGTGAGTGCAGCTCTGGAGGTGACTGGAGGATAAGACACGATGTAACAGCAGAATAGTGAGTGCAGCTCTGGAGGTGACTGGAGGATAAGACACGATGTAACAGCAGAATAGTGAGTGCAGCTCTGGAGGTGACTGGAGGATAAGACACGATGTAACAGCAGAATAGTGAGTGCAGCTCTGGAGGTGACTGGAGGATAAGACACGATGTAACAGCAGAATAGTGAGTGCAGCTCTGGAGGTGACTGGAGGATAAGACACGATGTAACAGCAGAATAGTGAGTGCAGCTCTGGAGGTGACTGGAGGATAAGACACGATGTAACAGCAGAATAGTGATGCAGCTCTGGAGGTGACTGGAGGATAAGACACGATGTAACAGCAGAATAGTGAGTGCAGCTCTGGAGGTGACTGGAGGATAAGACACGATGTAACAGCAGAATAGTGAGTGCAGCTCTGGAGGTGACTGGAGGATAAGACACGATGTAACAGCAGAATAGTGACTGCAGCTCTGGAGGTGACTGGAGGATAAGACACGATGTAACAGCAGAATAGTGAGTGCAGCTCTGGAGGTGACTGGAGGATAAGACACGATGTAACAGCAGAATAGTGAGTGCAGCTCTGGAGGTGACTGGAGGTAAGACACGATGTAACGCAGAATAGTGAGTGCAGCTCTGGAGGTGACTGGAGGATAAGACACAATGTAACAGCAATAGTGAGTGCAGCTCTGGGTGACTGGAGGATAAGACAGATGTAACAGCAGAATAGTGAGTGCAGCTCTGGAGGTGACTGGAGGATAAGACACGATGTAACAGCAGAATAGTGAGTGCAGCTCTGGAGGTGACTGGAGGATAAGACACGATGTAACAGCAGAATAGTGACTGCAGCTCTGGAGTGACTGGAGGATAAGACAGATGTAACAGCAGAATAGTGACTGCAGCTCTGGAGGTGACGGAGGATAAGACACGATGTAACAGCAGAATAGTGAGTGCAGCTCTGGAGGTGACTGGAGGATAAGACACGTTAACAGCAAAAGTGAGTGCAGCCTGGGTGACTGGAGGAAGACACGATGTAACAGCAGAATAGTGAGTGCAGCTCTGGAGGTGACTGGAGGATAGACACGATGTAACAGCAGAATAGTGAGTGCAGCTCTGGAGTGACTGGAGGATAAACACGTGTAACAGCAGAATAGTGAGTGCAGCTCTGAGGTGAGTAAGTGTTGCTGTGTCATCATTACCGAGCATGGACGGTCACGGTCTCGCACGGTCGTGGGCGCGTTACTGACGACGCACCGACCGGCACTCAGCTCGCTGAGGCTTCTTGTTATAGACTTTTCTCCTGTGGTTTGTGACTTTTTGCCCCAGGAGAGGTCAGATTCGTTGTTCCTCGCGTTGTGGCGCAGTAACGATGACGCCGCCTGGGCAGTATAGTCAGGACTGCGGCTCCAGATCTCTGCAAAGAAGACGCGACGTCAGTGTGACCGCTGATTAGCCGCCCAAACACCCTATAACCCCGCCCACAACACACCCACGCGCTGCACCCAAAGATAACCCCGCCCACAACACAGCCACTGCGCTGCACCCAAAGATAACCCGCCACAACACAACTACCGAGCTGCACCCCAGAATAACTACACCCATAACACACCCACCGCGCTGCACCCCAGAATAACTACACCCACAACACACCACCGCGCTGCACCCAGAATAACTACACCCATAACACACCACCGCCTGCACCCCAGAATAACTACACCCCATAACACACCCAAAAAAAAAAAAAAACCCCCCCCCCCCCCCCCACCGCCTGCACCCAGAATAACTACACCCATAACACACCACCGCTGCACCCCAGAATAACTACACCCATAAACACACCAAAAAAAAAAAAAAAAAAAAAAAAAAAAAAAAAAAAAAAAAAAAAAAAAAAAAAAAAAAAAAAAAAAAAAAAAAAAAAAAAAAAAAAAACCCCCCCCCCCCGCGTGCACCCAATAACCCCCAAACACCACGCGCTGCACCCAGAACCCCACAACACCCACGCTGCCCAAAATACCCCAAACACACCCACCTGCACCAAGATAACCCCCAAACACCCCGCCTGCACCAAATAACCCCAAACACACCCACCGCTGCACCAGAATACCCCAAACCACCACGGCTGCCCCAAAATAACCCCAAAACACACCGCTGCACCCCAAATAACCCCCAAACACACCACGCGCTGCCCCAAATACACCAACAACCCACCGCTGCACCAAATACCCCAACACACCACGCCTGCACCCAGAATACCCCCAAACACACCACGCCTGCACCCAAATAACCCCAACACACCCACGCGCTGCACCCCAAATACCCCCACACACACCCACCCGTGCCACCCAAAAAACCCCCAAACCACCCGCCTGCACCAGATAACCCCCAAACACACCACCGCGCTGCACCCAAATAACCCCCAAACACACCCCGGCTGCACCCAAATAACCCCAAACACACCACGCTGCACCCAGATAACCCCCAACACACCACCGCGCTGCACCAAATAACCCCCAAACCACCCACGCGCCCCAGAATAACCCCCAAACACACCCACCGCCTGCACCCAGATAACTACACCAAACACACCCCCCGCTGCACCAAAAACCCCAAACACACCACCGCCTGCACCCAGAATAACCCCCAAACACACCCACGCGCTGCACCCCAGAATAACACCCCAAACACCCCACCGCGCTGCACCCAGAAAACTCCCCATAACACACCACGCGCTGCACCCAAATAACTACCCCAAACACACCCACCGCGCTGCACCCAGATAACCACCCACAACACACCACCGCTGCACCCAGATACACACCCAAACAACCCACCGCGCTGCACCCAAATAACCACCCCAAACACACCACGCGCTGCACCCCAGATAACTACACCCAAACCACCCACCGCTGCACCCAGAATAACTACACCCAAACACACCACGCTGCACCCAGAATAACTCACCCAACACACCCACCGGCTGCACCCAGATAACCCCAAACACCCACGCGCTGCACCCAGATAACCACCCACACCCACCCCGGCCTCACCCAGATAACTACACCCAAAACACCCACCGCTGCACCCCAAATAATACACCCAACACACCCCGGCTGCACCCAGAATAACACCCCAAACACACCACCGGCTGCCCCAGAATAACTACACCCATAACACACCACGCGCTGCACCCAGAATAACTACACCCAAACACACCACCGCCTGCACCCCAGAATAACTACACCCAACACACCACCGCTGCACCCGATAACTACACCCAAACACACCCACCGCGCTGCACCCAGAATAACTACACCATAACAACCCACGGCTGCACCCAGAATAACTACACCAAACACACCCACCGCCTGCACCCAAATAACACCCCATAACACACACGGCTGCACCCAATAACTACACCCAAACACCCACCGGCTGCACCCCAGAATAACTACACCAAACACACCCACCGCGCTGCACCCCAGATAACTACACCCACACACCACGCGCTGCACCGAATAATACACCCAAACACCCACCGTGCCCCAGAATAACTACACCACAACCACCGGCTGCACCCAGAATAATACACCAAACCACCCACGCCGCACCAATAACTACACCCACAACACCACCCCCCCCCCAGAATATACACCATAACACACCCACGCTGCACCCAGAATAACTACCCAAACACACGCTGCACCCAGAATAACTACACCCAAACACACCCACGCGCACCCCAGAATAACTACACCATAACACCCACCGCCTGCACCCCAGAATAACTACACCCAACACCACCTCTCACCCAACACACCATCCACCCACGTCACCCCAAATACTACCCATAACACACCACCGCCTGCACCCGAATAAACCAAACCACACTCCACCCAGAATAACTAACCATAACACACCACGCTCACCCAGATAACTACACCAACACACCCACCGCTCACCCCAAAACTCACCCAAAACACCCCACCTCACCCAATAATACCACAAACCACCCCGCTGCACCCCAGATAAACACCTAAACATCCACCGGCTGCACCCAGAATAACTACACCCATAACACACCACGCCTGACCAGAATACTACACCCAACCCCCCGCTGCACCAGAATAACTACCCAACCACCCGCACCCAGAAACTACACCCTACCACCACCTCACCAAAACACACCCACAAACACCACCCCGACCAGAATAACTACACCAAACACCACCTGCACCAGAATAACTAACCCATAACACACCACTGCCCAATAACAACCAAACACGCTCACCGATAAACCAACACCGCTGCAGATAACCACCCACACCACCGCTGCCCAGATAACCACCAAACCAGCTGCACCCAAATAATAACCCACCACCGCCTGCACCCAAAACTACACCCAAACCACCCCGCGCTCCCCCAGAATACTCACCCAACACACCCCCGCTGCACCCAGAATAACTACACCCATAACACACCACCGCTCTGCACCCCAGAAAACTACACCCAAACACACCACGCTGCACCCCAGAATAACTACACCCATAACCACACCACGACTGCACCCCAGAATAACTACACCCCTCACCCAACCACGCTGACCCCAAATAACTACACCCATAACACCACCGTCTGCACCCCAGAATAACTACACCCATAACACATCCACCGCTGCACCCAGAATAACTACACCCAAACACACCCACCGCCTGGATACTGCACCCAGAAAACACGCCCCAAACACACCCACCCTGCACCCCAGAATACACCCCAAAACAACCCAAACACCCCAGAATACTACACCCATAAAACACCATCCCACCCACGATACCCCATATACCACCCACACCACCCATGCACCCCAAAACACCCCCATCACACCCCAGATACACACCCAAAACACACCCACCGCTCCACCCCAAATAACTACACCATAACACACCCACCGCCACCCCAGAATAAACTACACCCAAACACACCCACCCAGATACCCCAAATAATAACCAAACCACCACCCAATACCCCAAATACACACCACACACACCACTGCACCCAGAATAACTACACCCAAACCACCACCGCTGCACCCCAGAATAAACAACCCATAACACACCACCGCTGCACCCCAGAATAACAACCCATAACACACCACCGCTCCCCAGAATACTACACCAAACACACCCACCGCTGCACCCAGATACTACACCCAAAAACACCCCTACACACCCCAGAATAACTCACCCAATAACACCCACGCTGTACCCAGAATAACACACCCACAACTACACCCACGCTCACCCCAAAACTACACCCGTAACCCAAACTAACTGCACCCAAATAACTCCACCCATCACCCATAACCACCCTAACACGCCACCCAGAATAACTACACCCATAACACACCCACCGGCTGCACCCCAGAATAACTACACCCATAAAACACCCACCGCCTGCCAAAACCCCAAACACCACCTGCACCCAAACACATAACCACCGATACGCACCCCAGATACTCACCCAAATACACACCCACCCACGCTGCACCCCAGAATAACTACACCCAACACACCCACCGCGCTGCCCCAGAATAACTACACCCATAACACACCACCCGCTGCACCCCAGAATAACTACACCCAACACACCACCCGGGCTGCACCCCAGAAACTACACCCAAACACACCCACCGGCTGCACCCCAGAATAACTACACCCATAACACCCACCGCGCTGCACCCAGAATAACTACACCCATAACACACCCACCGTGCTGCACCCAGAATAACTACACCCAAACACACCCACCGCCTGCACCCAGAATAACTACACCCATAAACACCCACCGCGCTGCACCCCAGAATAACTACACCCATAACAACCCACCGGCTGCACCCCAGAATAACTACACCCATAACACACCCACCGCTGCACCCCAGAATAACTACACCCATAACACACCACGCGCTGCACCCAGAAACTACACCCAAACACACCCACCGCTGCACCCAGAATAACTACACCATAACACACCCACCGCTGCACCCAGAATAACACACCATAACAACCACGGCTGCACCCAGAATAACTACACCATAACCACCCACCCCTGCACCCAGAATAACTACACCCATACACACCACCGTCGCACCCAGAATAACTACACCCATAACACACCCACGGCTGCACCCCAGAAAACACACCCATAACACACCCACCGGCTGCACCCAGAATAACTACACCCATAACCACCCACCGTCTGCACCCCAGAATAACTACACCATAACACACCCACGCTGCACCCAGAATAACTACACCCATAACACACCACGCGCTGCACCCCAAATAACTACACCCATAAACACCACCGGCTGCACCCCAGAATAACTACACCCATAACACACCACCGCGCTGCACCCCAGAATAACTACACCATAAAATAACTACACCCATAACACACCCTCCGCGCTGCACCCCAGAATAACTACACCCATAACACACCCACCGCGCTGCACCCCAGAATAACTACACCCATAACCCATCCACCGCGCTGCACCCAAGAATAACTACACCCACAACACACCCACCGCGCTGCACCCCAAATAACTACACCCATAACACACCCACCGTGCTGTTCCCCAGAATAACTACACCCATAACACATCCACCGCGCTGCACCCAAGAATAACTACACCCACAACACACCCACCGCGCTGCACCCCAGAATAACTACACCCATAACACACCCACCGTGCTGCACCCCAGAATAACTACACCCATAACACACCCACCGTGCTGCACCCCAGAATAACTACACCCATAACACACCCACCGTGCTGCACCCCAGAATAACTACACCCATAACACACCCACCGTGCTGCACCCCAGAATAACTACACCCATAACACACCCACCGCGCTGCACCCCAGAATCACTACACCCATAACACACCCACCGCGCTGCACCCCAGAATAAACTACACCCACAGCACACCCACTGTGCTGAACCCCAGAATAACTACACCCATAACACATCCACTGCGCTGCACCCCAGAATAACTACACCCACAGCACACCCACTGTGCTGCACCCCAGAATAACTACACCCATAACACACCCACCGTGCTGCACCCCAGAATAACTACACCCATAACACATCCACCGCGCTGCACCCCAGAATCACTACACCCATAACACACCCACCGCGCTGCACCCCAGACTAGCTATACCCACAACACACCCACCGCACTGCACCCCAGAATAACTACACCCATAACACACCCACCGTGCTGCACCCAGAATAACTACACCCATAACACACCCACCGCGCTGCACCCCAGAATAACTACACCCATAACACACCCACCGTTCTGCACCCCAGAATAACTACACCCATAACACACCCACCGCGCTGCACCCCAGAATAACTACACCCACAACACACCAACCGCGCTGCACCCCAGAATAACTACACCCACAGCACACCCACTGTGCTGCACCCCAGAATAACTACACCCATAACACATCCACTGCGCTGCACCCCAGAATAACTACACCCACAGCACACCCACCGCGCTGCACCCCAGAATAACTACACCCATAACACACCCACAGCGCTGCACCCCAGAATAAATACACCCACAACACACCCACCGCGCTGCACCCGAGAACAACTACACCCATAACACACCCACCGTGCTGCACCCCAGAATAACTACACCCACATCATGCCCACCACACAGCACCCCAGGATAACCCCGCCACACTACACCCTCCACACAGCACCCCATGATAACCTCGCCCACACTACACCCACCACCACAGCACCCCAAGATAACCCCGCCCACACTACACCCACCACACAGCACCACAGGATAACCCCGCCCACAATACACCCACCACACAGCAACCACAGGATAACCCCCCGCCCACAATACACCCACCACACAGCACACGCCATCCATTATATTGCCTCTCACCTTCCATAATTCTGGTTACGATCTCGTTGCACTCCAGGCGCCCCACGCTGTTGTAGACTTTCACTCTGTAGCTTTTGGCCGTGTCCTTTGGTTTGTGGAGGGTCAGGGTCCCATTCGGGTGCATCGTGCACAGTGTGGCGTTACAGTAGGTGTTGTACGTTAGCGTTTTTTTCCATTTTACCAGGCGGCCGACATCATCCTCCCATTCTATGGAGTCGTTGTCTGACATCTGGGGACACTTTGGGACATCGAGTCTCACGGGTAGACCGGGGACCGTATAGATCTCTGCTCCTCTTATCTCCAGTAACCCTGAGGGAAACATGGGCACCATGAGATGTGGGGCGATCACCATCAGGAGGCCACCAAAACCAATCCCACTCACTAATCAGGGGGCTGCCCCAGATCAATCCCAAATCACTAATCAGGAGGCCACCCCAGGAAAACCCCCACTCACTAATCAGGAGGCCACCCCAGGACAACCCCCTAATCATTAATCAGGAGGCCACCCCAGACAACCCCCTTATCATTAATCAAGAGGCCACCCAGGACAACCCCCTTATCATTAATCAAGAGGCCACCCTAGGACAACCCCCCACTCACTAATTATTAGGGGGCATCCCCAGATCAACCCCAACTCACTAATCACAAAGGCCACCAAAGCCATTCTCACTCACTAATCAGGGGGCCGCACCAGATCATCCCCCAACTCGCTAATCAGGAGGCCACCCTAGGACAACCCCCTACTATCTAATCAAGAGGCCTTCCTAGGACATCCCCCACTCACTAATTAAGGGTCATCCTCAGATCAACCCCCACTACTAATCAGAAGGCCAACAAAGCCATTCTCACTCACTAATCAGGGGCTGCACCAATATCAACCCCCAAGTCACTAATCAGGAGGCCACCCCAGGAAAACCCCCACTCACTAAACAGGAGGCCACCCCAGGGCAACCCCCACTCACTAATCAGGAGGCCACCACACGACAGCCCCCTACTAACTAATTAAGAGGCCACACTAAGACAACCCCCACTCACAAATTAGGGGGCATCCCCAGATCAACCCCAACTCACTAATCACAAAGGCCACCAAAGTCATTCTCACTCACTAATCAGGGGGCCGCACCAGATCAACCCCCAACTCACTAATCAGGAGACCATCAAGGACAACCCCGCACACATTTATCAGGGGGCCACCAAAATAAATCCCAGTCACTAATCATGAGCCACACCAGAACACAGAACAGCCCCCATTAACTAATCAGGGGGTCACACCAGAACATCCCTCCACTTACTAATCAGGGGACCACACCAGAATAGCCTGCACTCACTAATCAATGGGCCACCCAAGGACAGTCTCCCACTCACTAATCAGGAGGCCATCCCAGGACAATCCCCACTCACTAGTCAGGGGGCCACCCCAGAACAATCTCCTGTTCCTAATCAGGAGGCCACCTCAGAACAACCCTCCACTTACTAATCAGGGGGCCACATCAGAATAGCCTGCACTCACTAATCAATGGGCCACCCAAAAACAACCTCCCACTCACCAATCAGGAGGCCAACCCAGGACAACCCCCACTCAATAGTCAGGAGGCCACCTCAGAACAACCTCCACTTACTAATCAGGGGGCCACATCAGAATAGCCTGCACTCACTAATCAGGAGGCCACCCCAGAACAACCCCCCACTCACTAATCAGGAGGCCACCAAAACAAATGTCACTCACTAATTAGGTTACGACTCCACTCATTAATAAGCAGGCTACCAAAATAAATCCCGCTTATTAATCAGGGAGGCATCCAAAGACAACCCTCCACTCACTAATCAGGGGGCCACCTCAGAACAATCCCCCGCTCATTAATCAGGGGCCACCAATATGAATCCCACTCACTAATCAGGGGGCCACCCTAGAACAGTCCCACTCACTAATCAGGGGGTCTCCCAAGGACAATCCCCCACTTACTAATCAAGGGGCCACCCCAGAAACCCCCCTACTCACTAATCATGGGGCCGTCACAAAATATCACCCGCTTACAAATCAGGGGTCCACCCCAGTACAACCTCCCAACTCACTAATCAGGGGGCCACCCAAAACACCACCACCATTCAATAATCAGGAGGGCCACCCCTAAATAACACCTCCTACATGTGTAGCTGCTTACCCAGTGTGCACCAGGCCCCTTATCCTGTAAATATTCCATAATCACTTGGGTGGGTGTTATGTTTCGGTAGCTGAGGAGAAATTGCAAAAATAGCCAAAATAGAAATACACCAGAGAGGCTGGAAACTATTGGATTGCAGGACCCTAAACTAACCGCAACACTAGAAGTAGCCGTGGAGCGTACCTATGGTGATCCTAGACGCCTCGTCACAGCCGGAGAGATAGCTACAATTAAAGGCAGAAAGATGAAAGCTATCTGCCCCGTAGCAGAACCCCCAAAGAAATAGGAAACCCCCAAACATGTAATGGCGGTTAGACAAGAAGACAATATGGACACAGACAGAAAATAGAATGAGCAAACGCTGGGGCCCAATACTGTCTAGATAGAAAAGTATAGGAAAGAATTCTGACTGCAACCCAAAAAAAACCCTTCTGATTAACAAAAAACCTGAGATCACACGATCTCTACCACCTAAATCAGATCTCTGGTGTAAAGGTACTGCCACACTACACAATCCTGCTAGCGATCTCGTTAACGTCGCATACTAATGAGATCGCTAGCGGGATTGTTTGTATATCGCTGAGTGCGGCTTAACTTAGCGATATTGTTAAGGACGCTATCGCGGTTTAGCGATCTCCTTAACGACTTTAGCGGTACAAAAGTACCGCTAAATCGCTAAGAAAAGGTGCCACACTCAGCGATAATACTTACCCAGCGGGAGCGCCGGCGATAAAATAGGGTCCGAGCGATTCCAGCGACGAGCGAGATCACAGCAGGAAGCTCGTCGCTGGCAGCTGCCGCACACTACAACATCGCTAACGGGATCGCTAAATAGTGACGTTTTTTAGCGATCCCGTTAGCGATGTTGTTTAGTGTGGCATACCCTTAACACACAGCAATTCAGCAAATAAAAAGTGACAAAGGACAGAGCAAAAGGGCAAATACAAAATGAGCACAATTGCAGCGCAGGCCCCAACAGGGGACCAGGCTGAATTCCACTGCAAGCAGCAAACCAGCAAATCACTTATCTGAATGAGAGCAGGAATGCAAGCTAAGCTCCAAGCAAGACCAGGAAGAACAATTGATTACCGGCAAGGCTGATGGGAACTCAGGTCACTTATATCAGACCATTCAGAGCCAGCTGAAGGCCATTAAGCAATTAGTTCATTACCCTCAGCAACCACCGGAGGGAGCCCCAGCTCAGAAGTCGCCTCCAGAGTATTCACAACAGTACCCCCCCCTTGAGGAGGGGTCACCGAACCCTCACCTGCGC
Source organism: Oophaga sylvatica (assembly GCA_033576555.1). Classification (NCBI taxonomy): domain Eukaryota; kingdom Metazoa; phylum Chordata; class Amphibia; order Anura; family Dendrobatidae; genus Oophaga; species Oophaga sylvatica. The sequence continues at coordinate 6,482 of JARQOD010012509.1, read as the reverse complement.
AACCAGGCCGATCAGGATGAGCTCAATGATAGGCATGGATCAGTCTCCCAGCATGGATGTCCGAAGCAAACACCCAAGAATTGTCCTCCTGACCATAACCTCTCCACTTAACCAAATACTGGAGTTTCCGTCTAGCAAAATGAGAATCCAATATTTTATCAACCACATACTCCAAACTGCCCTCAACCAAAACAGGGTCGGGAGGCGCAGCCATAGGAACCACTGGCTCGACAAACCTCTTCAATAAGGACTTGTGGAACACGTTATGGATCTTAAATGTCCCTGGAAGAAGCAAACGGAAGGAAAAAGTATTAATAATTTCCATGATCTTATAAGGTCCAATGAACCTTGGCTTAAATTTTGGAGATGCAAATCTCATAGGGATATTTCTTGAGGACAACCAAACCAAGTCACCCACTTTAAAAACGAGGACCATCAGTCCTATGCCGGTTGGCAAACCGCTGGGCCTTCTCTTGAGAGAGAGACAACCTCTCCACTACCTGGTCCCAAATCTGCTGCATATGCTCCACAATAGAGTCAACCCCGGACATACAGAAGCCTCCGCCTGTCCTGAAGAAAATCGAGGGTGAAACCCAGAATTGCTGAAAAATGGAGACATCAAGGTGGCAGAGCTAGCCTTATTATTAAGAGCAAACTCAGCCAAAGGCAAAAAAGAGACCCAGTCATCTTGATCAGCAGACACAAAACATCTCAAATAAGTCTTCAAGGTCTGGTTTGTTCTCTCGGTTTGTCCATTGGTCTGAGGGTGAAATGCAGAGGAGAAAGACAACTGAACACCAAGTTTAGAACAAAATGTCCTCCAAAATCTGGAAACAAACTGGACTCCTCTGTCAGACACAATGTTCTCAGGAATGCCGTGTAACCGAACCACGTGCTGAAGGAACAAAGGCACCAATTCAGAGGAGGAAGGTAACTTAGGTAATGGCACAAGATGTATCATCTTGGAAAACCTATCACCGATTACCCAGATAACGGTCATTCTCTGAGAGACAGGGAGGTCGGAAATAAAAATCCATAGAGATATGGGTCCATGGCCTCTTGGGTACAGGTAATGGCATTAACAAACCACTAGAACGAGAGCAAAAAGGATTAGAGAGAAAGAACAGAGAGAAGGAAAGAAATGAGAGAGAGAAAGGAGAGAGAGAGAAAGAAAGAACAGAGAGAGAAAGAAAGAACAGAAAGAGAGAAGGAAAGAACAGAGAGAGAGAGAAAGAACAGAGAGAGAGAGAAAGAAAGAACAGAGAGAGAGAAAGAAAGATTCTATAAAGATAGTATAGCAGCCCGGCTCCCATTGTTGTGCCACCTGAGCCTCCGATGCAGGACATATCATGATCCACTCACATGGCCGAGATCCCCGATTCCAAGGCGATCCCGCTGTCCGCGCTGTCGGAGGAGGACACGGTGATGGATCTGAAGCATTCCCTGAAGTGCCTCCATGGTTCCGTCACAATCTCCTCCTAAAATTACCTAATTTCCGGTCAGCTTCCAGCACATCACTTCCGGTGGAACGTCACGTGCGAGTTTTAAAGTGATCCTCGGGGCTCCGCTGTGTACTCCTGTGTCCCGGGGAACAGTAAGCTCCCGGCCGGGACAGCGGGGCAGACTCTCAAAATTGGGACTGTCCCGCTGGATCTGGGACAGTTGGGAGGTATGAATGCTCCCCACCATACACCTTGTACACGCACGGCTCCGCACACCTCATATACACACGGTTCCGCTCCGTACACCTCTCGCACACACGGCTCCACTCAGTACACACACGGCTTCACTCCATAAACCTCGGACATATGCAGCCACACTCCGTAAATCTTGTACACCTCGTACACATGCGGTTCCACTCCGAACACCGCGTACACACGTGGCTCCACTCTGTACACCCGTACACACACGGCTCTGCTCCGCTCCGTACACACATGGCTCAAGCACGAAGCCCTGTGTGTACAAAGAGCTGAGCGGCTCAGCTCCGTACACTTCGTTACACACAGGGCTCCATTTCATACGCCCCGTACACATACAGCACTGCTACAGCCACCTCGTACACACACGGATCCGCTCCGTACACCTCGCACACACACGGCTCCGCTCCGTACACCTCGTTACACACACGGCTCTGCTCCGTACACCTCGTACACACACGGCTCCGCTCCGTACACCTCGTTAACACACGGCTCTGCTCCGTACACCTCGTACACACACGGCACCGCTCTGTACACCCGTACACACACGGCTCCGCTCCGTACACCTCGTTCACACCACGGCTCCGCTCCGTCCACCTCATACACACACGGCTCCGCTCCGTACTCCTCGCACACATTACAGCACTGCTACATCCACACTGTAAACGCCTCCTGACCCCACACAAACTTACCCTGTGGAGCACCTGACAACCAGCACAGCAGAGAGCCAAAAAACCGACCTGCACACAGACGACCTGACCATGTGACACCCAACTCCTCCCCTCCTGTGACCTCATCACAAGTCCTGCTAGCACATAAGAAGACAGCCAGCAACGTCATGCTCTGCAGTCAGCAGCTGTAGTGGAGCGCTGGGAAAGCGAGGAATGGGTGCATGGGGGGCGTGGCGGCTCCTCTCACTGCGGGACACATGCTGTCCCCCCGGGACAGAGTGTGGGAGGGTCAGAATCGGGGGCTATCCCGGTCAATCCGGGACGGTTGGGAGGTATGCAACCCTCATTATCACCTGAGTAGAAAACTGGGGTTTATTCTCCGCCAAAGGGGTAGAATCAATTCCCAGCAAAGGAATAGACTTCCGCAGGGGTATCATGGGAAACCCACAACGTTTGGCAAAGTCAAAATCCATCAGGTTAATAGCTGCTCCTGAATCAACAAAATCCTGAGCCGAAAATGTGAACAGGGAGCAAATCAGGGTAACAGTCAACAGAAATTTAGCCTGAACACTACCCAAGACAACTGAACGTGCAAAACGTCTTCCCCGCTTAGGGCAGACTGAAATAGCATGAGAGGCGTCACCACAGTAGAAAACAAAACCATTGCGCTTAAGAAACTCATGACGCTGAGCCCAGAAGTCACTCCATCACACTGCATGGGCTCAGGAGCTGGCTCACAAGGCAACACTATCTCACGCATACCTCTGCGCTCACGCAAAGTCTGTCAATTTGAATAGCCAAAGACATAGAATCTTTTGAGACCAGAGGGAGCAGGGAAACCACCTAACATCCTTACATTTTCTGACAGCCCCTTCCAAAAAAAGTGCTGCCAAAGCATCATCTTTTCCATTTGGTCGGACTGCCCACTTTCGAAATTTCTGACAGTACAACTCAGCGTCTTCACGACCCTAATTTAATGCCAACAAGTTTTTTCAGCTTAATCAGTGACATTAGGTTCATCGCATAATAACCACAGAGCCTGAAAAAAATACATCAACATTCAAAACAGGTCCCCAGGTGTCAGGGAAAAGGCCCAATCCTGAGGATCGCCGCGCAGCGAGAGATGACAATTTGAACCTGCTGTGCTGCGTCCCTGAGTATTTAGGCTTTAAGGCAAAAAAAACCTTACAGGTATTTTTAAAATTCAGAAATTTAGACCGATCCCCCAAAAATAAATCTGGTATGGGGATCCTAGGTTCCACAACCGGCAACCAGCAAGATAGGTAGCAATACTCTGAACATCAGTGGCAAGCTGATCCACACGGCCAGACAACTGTGCAAACTCCATTGGGAGAAAAGAAATTCCTCTTCAGCACCCAGAGAAAAAGAGGGAAAAATGCAACAAACAGAAAAAAAAAATTCTGACAACTCCCTTTTTTCTTTTTCCTTTTTACTATTTTTCCCTTCTGTGAGTACCATATAATTTTCAGTTTGGACGGAAAATACTGTTATGTTTCGGTAACTGAGGAGAAATAGCAAAAATAGCCAAAATGAAATACACCAGAGAGGCTGGAAACTATTGGATTGCAGGACCCTAAACTAACTGTAACACTAGAAGTATCCGTGGAGCGTACCTACGGTGATTCTAGATGCCTCATTACAGCCGGAGATAGCTACCCTAAAGCAGAAAAGATGAAAGCTATCGCCCCGTAGCAGAACCCCCAAAGAAATAGGAAGCCCCCAAACATGTAATGGCAGTTAGACAAGAAGAAAATATGGACACCAGACAGAAAATAGAATGAGCAAACGCTGGGGCCCAATCTGTCTAGATAGAAAAGTGTAGGAAAGAATTCTGACTGCAACCCAAAAAATCCCTGACAAAAATACCAAACACTTCTGATTAACAAAAAACCTGAGATCAAAACGATCTCTACCACCTAAATCAGATCTCTGGTGTAACACACAGCAATTCAGCAAGTAAAAAGTGACAAAGGACAGGGCAAAAGGGCAAATACAAAATGAGCACAATTGCAGCGCCAGGCCCCAACAGGGGACCAGGCTGAATTCCACTGCAAGCAGCAAACAAACAAGGAAAATCCAAACCAGAGGAAAAAAAAAAAAAACAGCAAATCACTTATCTGAGTGAGAGCAGGATGCAAGCCAAGCTCCAAGCAAGACCAGGAAAACAATTTTATTACCGGCAACGCTGATGGGTAATCAGGTCACTTATTCAGACCATTCAGAGCCAGCTGAAGGCCATTCAGCAATTAGTTCAAATTACCCTCAGCAACCACCGGAGGAAGCCCCAGCTCAGAAGTCGCCTCCAGAGTATTCACAACAGGTGGGTTCATTGGCTATGTTTAAAATTCACAAATACTCAAAACTTTGAGTATGAGATTATGAAGAGGATTTGGCAGTTGCTCTTCCAAAGCAATCAGTGGGAACACACACTAACTTAAGTTGAGTTTTTGGAGCAGAAACTTGCCAAACCCTCCTCATAATTTTCAAATAGTTTGTTTTGAGGCTTTTTATGATTTAACATAGCCATGAAGCATGTTATGGACTGTGAATGTGTACAAGATCAAAAACCCCCATCAGCACATAAGTGCAGCATCAGAACCACCATCCGTACATGAGTGCAGCATAGACTCACCATCAGGACATGAATGCAGCATCAGAACCACCATCGGTACATGAGTGCAGCATCAGAACCACCATCAGTACATGAATACAGAACCAGAACCACCGTCAGGACAGAATTTCAGAACCAGAACCACTGTCAGTACATGAATACAGAACCAGAACCACTGTCAGTAGATGAATACAGAACCGGAAACCACTGTCAGTACATGAATACAGAACAGAACCACCATCGGACATGAATACAGAAACACTGTCAGTACATGAATACAGAACCAGAACCACTGTCAGTACATGAATACAGAACCAGAGCCACTGTCGTACATGAATACAGAACCAGAACCACTGTCAGTACATGAATACAGAACCAGAGCCACTGTCAGTACTGAATACAGAACCAGAACCACTGTCAGTACATGAATACAGAACCGGAACCACTGTCAGTACATGATACAGAACAAGAACCACCATCAGGACATGAATACAGAAACACTGTCAGTATATGAATACAGAACCAGAGCCAAATGTCAGTACATGAATACAGAACCACTGTCAGTACATGAATACAGAACGAGAACCACCATCAGGCATGAATACAAAACCAGAACCACTGTCAGTACATAATACAGAACCAGAACCACTGTCAGTACATGAATACAGAACCAGAACCACTGTCTGTACATGAATACAGAACCAGAACCACTGTCAGTACATGAATGCAGTGCAGAACCACTGTAGTACATGTATGAAGACGAAGCTAAGTACAGCGATCAATTGTAATATCAGGTCAGCCCCATATACAGAAAAAAACAAAGACAGAAACATAATGATTAAATTTCCCTGCAGTAAATAAATAGCATTAAGCATGAAAATAATCTTACGGTACTTAGTTAACATGTTTTATGATAAAAAAAATGTGAAAGCCATCCTGCTTCGTCATGGCAACCATAATTGGGACAGTCCTAACACTAATATTAAAGACCTTACGTTTGTCAAGTGACATCATTTAGAAAAGGGCTGAGAAGGACTGAGCCCAACTAGTGGACACACAGCCGAGGGAGGCCAATCAATAATGCCAAGGTGAAGAGAAAGGCGGCCACACCTTTATATGAACATGATGCAAACAGACTGAAAAAACCCAAAGGTATGAACTGGGATATAAACTGGTGTGCATGCGGCATGTAAGCGCACGTTCACACTGAGCACTGCACAGAAAAGAACAAAGACAGAAACAGAATGATTAAATCTCTGCAGTAAAATAAATCACATTGTGCATATAACAATTGTATTGCATTAACCTACATTGTGTTCTTAACAATGGTGAGGAGATACTGGGAGGGTTGTTACCAGCCATCATCAGACTGCGGACCATACAGGGACCATCGCTCTGATAACACGCAGTCAGCATCACATCTAGGCACCTTATACACGATTTCTCTGACTGACGTCATCTCATCCCTTTTGTCATCATGAA
>JARQOD010012508.1:0-19334 GCA_033576555.1 Oophaga sylvatica | reverse complement strand
AGCCCGACTAAACCCCCCCCTTTTTTTAAAACCCCCCGGGTGTCCAATTTTCTTTAACAGCAGTGGACCCCCCTTCCCGCACAGATTCCTCCCCCGGGGGACCCCGAGGAACCCCCCCACCAGGGAGTAAAAACCCCCCCCGGAAAGGAGGGAAACCTCGCCCCCCCGGGAAGGGCCCCCCCAAGATTTTCCCCCCCGGCCCCTCACCCCCCCCCCTCGAAAAAAAAAGGTCATCGGGGTTTTTGGAAAAACCGATTGGAGAGGGGGACAGAGGGGGGGTAAACCCCTTCCGTGGGGAACCCCGGTAGGGGGGGGCATTGTTTTTTTAGCCTTGTTCTTTTCTTTTTCCCGTCTTACCGGTACATTGCACTGTTTTTTTTGGGCTGCCCCCCCCCTCTTACCCAAACACTTTCATACGGGGAAGATTTATCGGCGCCAACCCCTCCTCTCCACCCCCCGGATTCCTGCCCCCCCCCTTCTCCCCGGGGCCTCAGATTGGGTTTTCCCGCCCCCGGGTGGGGGCAGTCTTCCCCCCGTCCCGGGAAGGGCCCTATCCCCCCCCCCCCTTTAAAAGGGCCTCACCTGTTCCCCGGGGGGGGCAGATGTCCACCTCGCTTTTCCCTTTCACCCCCCCCTCAGCCCCCCCTAAAAAGCCCCCCCCCCCACCCCCAGCGTTTTTGGCCCCCGGGGGGGACCCCACTTTGGCTCCCCCCCGCTGGGCCGAGGGGCCCCCGGGGAAAGGGAAAGCGAGGCAGCGGCCCATACGGTTTCCCTTGGGGCACCACAAGGTGACACCAAAAGTCACCACAGGCCCGGCAAGATGACCTACCCCGCCACACAACACACTTTGCCCCCTTTCACCCCCGCAAAAAATGGCGGGGATCACCGCCCTGGGGAAAGCCCTTGGGGTTTCCCCGGTAAAAAATTGGTTCTGTCCCTCCCCAAAATGCTGGGAGGGGAGGGGGGTTTAAAACCCACCCCCTGAAACCTTCAACTTTAAAATGAAGGCCCCCCCCCGCCCAAAATCCAAAACCGTCCCTATTTTTTTTTGGGGGGTCCGTGATTTCCCCTTTTAAGGGGGGAAAAACCAAATCATGATGCCCGCCCCCCGAGAGTGACCGTTTTTGTCAAAAACTCACCCCCTTTAAAATTTTGGCGAGACCCGCCTGTCCGGAAAAAAGTCCGCCCCCCGGGGGTCCCCCTTTCCCCTTTTAAAAATTGACCAAAAAAGCTCTAGGCCCTCTGGCCCAAAAAAAAATGACTCGAAAAGGAGGTGCCAACGGATGAATCGGGGCAAAGAGTCCGTCCCCCCCGAAGTCCCCCAATCCTCGCTTTTTGGGGGGCCCTTCCACCCCCCCCCCCCCAAGGGTTCACTTTTCCCCCTTGGGCCACCCGCCCGGCTGTGGGGGGGGCCCAAAAACCGTTTTCCCCCCCCCTTTTATTTTGGAAGGCAGCCAGGCCGTTTCTATCCACCCAAAAAAGGCCCCAAGTCCCCTCCCCCCCCTTTTCCCATTTTTTTTTCCGTTCTCCCTTTTTTGAGGGCCCTCCAGGAAAGGGGGGCCCCCCAAACCCATGCTTGGGGGCCAGGGGGGGGAAACCCCCCTCCCCGCCCCCAGGCCCCCCCCCACCCCCCCCCAAAAATAGGGGCCCCCGGGGGCTGGGGGGCAGATGGACGGCCCCCCCCCCCCCCCTTCCAGTACCCCAAACCCCCCATTCCATTTTTCCCTTTAGACACACTGCCACCCTTTCCCCAAGCGCGCATTTTCCCAAAAAACCCCCCCCTCACCACGCCATCAGTCCCCCCACTTTTCACTCACATTTCACACTGGGGTAAAAATTTTCCCCCACTTTTGGGAACTTACAGATTTTCAGTTTCCACTGCTCACCCCCCCAATGGTGGCATTTCCCTGCCCCGGGGGGGTTTTGTCCAAACCCCCCTGCTGGCCCTTTAAGCCTGTGTCCATTGGGCTTCAGCAGCACTGCCCCCCCACCGCACAGAGCGGCCCCTTTTTTCCCCCCTGGAAAACCAAGCCCGGGCGCCTGCCCCCGTCCATCCGGTCCTCGCCGGCGCCCCCCCTGCCCGGTAAGCCCCCCCACCCCCGGGGGGCCCGGCCCCCTTCCCCTTGCTGCTGTCTGCTGCAGGGCAGTCTCGTTTTATGCTGACTTTTCCATTTTTTTTTTTTTTTTGCTGGGAAAAACCCCGCCCCCAGCCTTTCCCGTTCACAACAGGGTCAGAAGCTGCCCCCCTTTCCGAGGAAAGGGCCCCACCCCCGAGCCGCCCAGGGGGACCCTCGGAACCCCGGGGGGCCCCCCCCCGGGGCCCCCCCCGGCCCCGGGACAGCCCCCCCCGGGGCACAGGCCCCCAACCACCAAAAACCGGGCCAAAAAACACGGGGGGAAAAGCGATCCGGGGGCCCCCCGGGGTAGGCCCCTCCCCCTTTTTAAAGCGGCGGGGCCACCACCCCCCGGGGCTTAAAACAGAAAACCCCCAAAAAGGGTGCCCCCAACCCGTTGTTTCTTATGACCCCCCCTTTTCCCAAAAACCCCGGGCCCCCCCCCCCTTTATTTTAAAGGGTGCTGTGCCCCCAGAAGCGTTCGGGGGAAAACCCGGGCCCCTAAGGGGGGACCCAGACACGTCACTACCCCCTCCCATTACCCAAACAGAGGCGGCGCCCTGGTGTCATGGCCTGTAATCTCCCCGCTCCCTTGTGCGGACCCACAACAGAGCCGAGCCGGGGTTTGGGGTTAGCGGGTGCCGCACAGTGGGACGGGCGCCCCAGAGAGGGGGACATACACAAACTTCTGGACAACAGCTGTTTTTTTTTACCTTCTTGGCTTTTCTCTTCATCCCCCTCCTGGTTGCCTCATCGCAGATCTCATCCCGAACCGCAGCTGGTTTAAACCGGACCGGGGACTCGATCTGCGGATCTGCTGCATGACGAGGCAGCCCCCCTCACTGCTGCTACTACCACCATCCTCATCCTCCCCCCCTCGCACTTGCTGCCCTCTGAGGAGCCAGAATCTGGCGGAGAGCCACTTGCTCGGGGGCTATCCGCTGTGCGACGCCTGGAGATCTCTTACCAGCCCACCAGGCGGTGGGTAGGGCACGACCTCCCCCTCGCATTCCTCTTCCTCCTCCTCCACCGCCTGGCTGGCGCTCCGTGACCCTCTGGAGCCCCTCGGCCATGGCTCTGAACCGGTCGTCATTCTCCAGCTTTTCACGGAAGGGCCCACTGCCGGCCAGGATTCGCACCTCCGGCTTGCCAGGTCTTCTATGGCTTTCTGTATTTTCCTGACCGCGGCGGATAGCTCGGCCTTCTTATTGCCGGAGGCCCTGTTGGACCTCTCCTTAGCTACCCTCAACTCCCCCCAGAGGGATCTTAGCTTCCTTGAGGCGTCCTCATACTCACAGAGATGCGCATGGACACGGGAACCATAGACCACGGTGGTTTCTTTCGCCATCTTGGTGCCCCACTTAAGGGGTCCCGCTGCAGCACCCCTCCTCGTACTCGGCCTACCTCCGGGTGAAGGAGCCGCCGCGGTCATGGCCTCGGGGTACTGCGGGTCCTCATGCTGGATCCTTTGCCAGATTTTGTGATCCTATCCGGATTGGGAGTCCCAAGATGAGCCTTCTTTCTCGGAAGGTGGCAGACAAAAAGTCCTGGATGGAAAAAACTCCCTTCCCGAGCAGCACACACAGGCACCACACTCAGACCGCACGGCAAGCTCCGCCCCTTCCTGTAGGATGGTCCAGAGCTGCACTCACTATTCTGCTGGTGCAGTCACTGTGTACATACATTAACTGATCCTGAGCTACATCCTGTATTATACTCCAGAGCTGCACTCACTATTCTGCTGGTGCAGTTACTGTGTACATACATTACTGATCCGGGTGTTACATCCTGTATTATACTCCAGAGCTGCACTCACTATTCTGCTGGTGCAGTCACTGTGTACATACATTACTGATCCTGAGTTACATCCAGTATTATACTCCAGAGCTGCACTCACTATTCTGCTGGTGCAGTCACTGTGTACATATATTACATTACTGATCCTGAGTTACATCCTGTATTATACTCCAGAGCTGCACTCACTATTCTGCTGGTGCAGTCACTGTGTACATACATTACATTACTGATCCTGAGTTATATCCTGTATTATACTCCAGAACTGCACTCACTATTCTGCTGGTGCAGTCACTGTGTACATACATTACTGATCCTGAGTTACATCCAGTATTATACTCCAGAGCTGCACTCACTATTCTGCTGGTGCAGTCACTGTGTACATACATTACATTACTGATCCTGAGTTACATCCTGTATTATACCCAGAGCTGCACTCACTATTCTGCTGGTGCAGTCACTGTGTACATACATTACATTACTGATCCTGAGTTACATCCTGTAATATACTCCAGAGCTGCACTCACTATTCTGCTGGTGCAGTTACTGTGTACATACATTACTGATCCTGAGTTACATCCGTATTATACTCCAGAGCTGCACTCACTATTCTGCTGGTGCAGTCACTGTGTACATACATTACTGATCCTGAGTTACATCCAGTATTATACTCCAGAGCTGCACTCACTATTCTGCTGGTGCAGTCACTGTGTACATACATTATGATCCTGAGTTACATCCAGTATTATACTCCAGAGCTGCACTCACTATTCTGCTGGTGCAGTTAATGTGTACATACATTACTGATCCTGAGTTACATCCTGTATTATACTCCAGAGCTGCACTCATTATTCTGCTGGTGCAATCACTGTGTACATACATTACTGATCCTGAGTTACATCCTGTATTATACTCCAGAGCTGCACTCACTATTCTGCTGGTGCAGTCACTGTGTACATACATTACATTACTGATCCTGAGTTACATCCTGCATTATACTCCAGAGCTGCACTCACTATTCTGCTGGTGCAGTCACTGTGTATATACATTACTGATCCTGAGTTACATCCTGTATTATACCCCAGAGCTGCACTCACTATTCTGCTGGTGCAGTCACTGTGTAATACATTACTGATCCTGAGTTACATCCTGTATTATACTCCAGAGCTGCACTCACTATTCTGCTGGTGCAGTCACTGTGTACATACATTACATTACTGATCCTGAGTTACATCCTGTATTATACCCAGACTGCACTCACTATTCTGCTGGTGCAGTCACTGTGTACATACATTACATTACTGATCCTGAGTTACATCCTGTATTATACCCCAGAGCTGCACTCACTATTCTGCTGGTGCAGTCACTGTGTACAAACCTTACATTACTGATCCTGAGTTACATCCTGTATTATACCCCAGAGCTGCACTCACTATTCTGCTGGTGCAGTCACTGTGTACATTCATTACTGATCCTGAGTTACATCCAGTATTATACTCCAGAGCTGCACTCACTATTCTGCTGGTGCAGTCACTGTGTACATACATTACATTACTGATCCTGAGTTACATCCTGTATTATACTCCAGAACTGCACTCACTCTCTGCTGGTAGCAACTGTGTACATACATTACATTACTGATCCTGAGTTACATCCTGTATTATACCCAGAGCTGCACTCACTATTCTGCTGGTGCAGTCACTGTGTATTACATTACATTACTGATCCTGAGTTACATCCTGTATTATACTCCGAGCTGCACTCACTATTCTGCTGGTGCAGTTACTGTGTACATTACATTACTGATCCTGATTACATACTGTGTTATACCCCAGAGCTGCACTCACTATTCTGCTGGTGCAGTCACTGTGTATAACATACATTACTGATCCTGAGTTACATCCTGTATTATACTCCAGAGCTGCACTCACTATCCTGCTGGTGCAGTTACTGTGTACATACATTACATTACTGATCCTGAGTTACATCCGTATTATACTCCAGAGCTGCACTCACTATTCTGCTGGTGCAGTCACTGTGTACATACATTACTGATCCTGAGTTACATCCAGTATTATACTCAGAGCTGCACTCACTATCTGCTGGTGCAGTCACTGTGTGCATACATTACATTACTGATCCTGAGTTACATCCTGTATTATACTGCAGAACTGCACTCACTATTCTGCTGGTGCAGTCACTGTGTACATACATTACATTACTGATCCTGAGTTACCTCCTGTATTATACTCCAGAGCTGCACTCACTATTCTGCTGGTGCAGTCACTGTGTACATACATTACATTACTGATCCTGAGTTACATCCTGTATTATACTCCAGAGCTGCACTCACTATTCTGCTGGTACCGTCACTGTGTACATACATTACATTACTGATCCTGAGTTACATCCTGTATTATACCCCAGAGCTGCACTCACTATTCTGCTGGTGCAGTCACTGTGTACATACATTACATTACTGATCCTGAGTTACATCCTGTATTATACTCCAGAGCTGCACTCACTATTCTGCTGGTGCAGTTACTGTGTACATACATTACTGATCCTGAGTTACATCCTGTATTATACTCCAGAGCTGCACTCACTATTCTGCTGGTGCAGTCACTGTGTACATACATTACTGATCCTGAGTTACATCCTGTATTATACTCCAGAGCTGCACTTACTATTCTGCTGGTGCAGTCACTGCGTACATACATTACATTACTGATCCTGAGTTACATCCTGTATTATACTCCAGAGCTGCACTCACTATTCTGCTGGTGCAGCCACTGTGTACATACATTACTGATCCTGAGTTACCTCCTGTATTATACTCCAGAGCTGCACTCACTATTCTGCTGGTGCAGTCACTGTGTACATACATTACATTACTGATCCTGAGTTACATCCTGTATTATACCCCAGAGCTGCACTCACTATTCTGCTGGTGCAGTCACTGTGTACATACATTACATTACTGATCCTGAGTTACCTCCTGTATTATACTCCAGAGCTGCACTCACTATTCTGCTGGTGCAGTCACTGTGTACATACATTACATTACTGATCCTGAGTTACATCTTGTATTATACTCCAGAGCTGCACTCACTATTCTGCTGGTGCAGTCACTGTGTACATACATTACATTACTGATCCTGAGTTACATCCTGTATTATACCCAGAGCTGCACTCACTATTCTGCTGGTGCAGTCACTGTGTACATACATTACATTACTGATCCTGAGTTACCTCCTGTATTATACTCCAGAGCTGCACTCACTATTCTGCTGGTGCAGTCACTGTGTACATACATTACATTACTGATCCTGAGTTACATCTTGTATTATTCTCCAGAGCGGCACTCACTATTCTGCTGGTGCAGTCACTGTGTACATACATTACATTACATCACTGAAACGTGATGAAATGGTAAATGCAAAGCGGACAGCTAAATGGAGATCGATCAGATAGATGACAATATCTATGTCATGTGTCCTATCTAGGAACAGATAAAATTGTGATAGCAAATATGATGGTGATGTTTTTCGGCTTGGATCTTCAGGGGCAAAGATATCGTAAAAGTAGAGAATCTCATAATGTTTTAAGACACATCCTAGAGTTCCCTGTAGTCCAGCCCTGTTATGAGTCAGCAGAGGAGAGGTGTGTGGGTGTAACTTGTGCTAATATAAAGCCAATGTAAATTACGATCCTTGTTCAATTCCAGGAAGATACGTTGCTGTGTAGGATTGATCCACGTGTTCACTGGACGTTTTCAGTAGAGCTCTTCCCTATATACATTTGAGCTATTCCCATAATCAAGCTTAGTGTCTTTCTTTTGGTATTTTTTTGTATTTTATGTAATTGTATATGCTGTGTTACTATGACCACTTTGTAAAATCTTTTGTATATATTTTTTTTATAAACACTACCTATCTTTCTGGATTAAATATAAAATGTAATAGCTTCATTCCTCTTGTTCTGTAAACCGCACCTGAAGCCATACGCTACCTGTAACGGGTGTCCAATCGGCCTGTGTAAATGATTGGTGATGGCAGCTTGTAGTTTCTTTGGTTATTGCGGAGTTGACACGTGTGTGTATATCAAAGATGTATATCCCATGTATATCCAGGCTCGCTGTGGTTACATTTCCTCAACATCTCTGCTTGCAGTCACTGAATGAGTAGCACCATTACTTCTAGAAGATGAAATCATCTCCCCGTGGGATGATCACAGTTTCACAAAACACAGGTGGACCCTAGCGGGTGTGAGAGGAGACATTGGGAGGCAAGAACTGACACTAACACCCACAAGCTGGGTACAACACTGTGGAATATGTTAGAGCCACTGTCTATAAAGAATAGGCTTGCTGGCAGTCCCATGTAAAGCTGATACCTCATGGTGAGGGGCCGCGCAAAAAACAAACTCTGCTACATTTGATAGTGGAGATTTCACAGAGGACTTTACCTGAAAACCATTTGTAGCTCGGTCTGCTCCAGCTCCTTAATGTGAAGGTCGTCCTCCAGCCGCTCCACAATCACCTGGTACGACTCGCTCACCTTTTTCTTCCACTCATCTATAATAAGCCGGACATTATAGTGGTTAATAAGCCCCTCGTTATATCTGGATGCAGTTGTGTCACCTTCTGCAGGTTCACACCGTCTGGGAATAAATGAGGTGAAGCTACTGTGGCCCGGTCACCTCGAAAAATGGGGGATTGGGAACCTGATTTTCAGTAGTTCCCCTTTTCCTGTCCATCAGTTTGAATATATTTTCTGTGCAATATGGAGTCCGAACGTCTGTATATTACAGCGTCTATGGTGGTTCATGTGCCAACAAGTGCTGCCTCCCGACACAGCATTTATTGGCCGGACGGTCCCGGGAATCAGTCATGGCACTGGACCCTATACAGGAGCGGCCAAAAGCTTTCAGATTGACACAACTATTTACACTTTAATGAAACATCCATGAAGTTTCTGTGACGTCTCTATATTCCCAGTAGTGCCCCTTATCCTTAGCGCTCCTGCCCCTCATTCTCTGCGCTCCTGACCCTCAGCCTCCGCGCTCTTGACCCTTATCCTCAGCGCTCCTGCCCCTTAGCCTCCGCACTCTTGACCCTTATCCTCAGCGCTCTTGACCGTTATCCTCAGCGCTCCTGCCCCTTACTCTCCACGTTCCTGACCCTTACTCTCCGCGCTCCTGCCCCTTATCCTCCACGCTCCTGCCCCTTATCCTCAGTGCTTCTGCCCCTTATCCTCCACGCTCCTGCCCCTTATCCTCAGTGCTTCTGCCCCTTACCCTCCACGCTCCTGCCCCTTACTCTCCACGCTCCTGCCCCTTATTCCCCATACTCCTGCCTCTTCTTCTCCACACTTCTGCCCTTCGTCCCGGCAGCTGGATATCAGCTCTTGGGCCAAATCCTGACTACTGGCCGCCCATTCTTGTCTCAAATCAAGCTTGGAATTATCATAATTTCTGGGTTTGTTTGTGTCTTTTTAGGATTGATGGGATTGAGATCTGGGGAGTTTCCTGGTCATGGACCAAAAATATTCATGTTTTAATCTCTGAGCCACGTAGTTTTCACTTTTGCCTTGTGTCCTGGTCTCCATTCAAATATCTGTCCCCCGTCCTCTGCTGTCCGATCCCTGAAGTTATTTTCTCTGTAAAAATAAGGGGCAGCGCTGGGAATATTTACAGAAATTTCATGTATTTGCCAATAAAAGTGTAAAAACTTCTGAAACGTTTGACGCTGTAAACTTTGTAAAAAATAAAACTTGTGTCAGTCTCAAAACTTTTGGCCCCGACTGCAGACATCACAAGTCTATAAGGCGGTGAGTCCAATGCAGGAATGCTTTACCAATATTAGAGGGTGTTTTTGTATTTTTCCCAAATATGGCTCAGGTCGACGTCCCAGTTATTCCTCGCCTGGCATCTGTGACTGCAGATGAGTCTGTTATCAGTGCCCAATAGTGGGCATCAGCCATAATCCACAGTGGGGCCATACAAGGAGCGTGCGATAATAAGAAGCCCTCTATCCACTACAGAGACATATAAAATAGTATACATTACCCGTGCAGGTCTGGCTCGGCCTAGATTTATAATTCCCCATAACTTTATAGGACGTCTCCTCTGTAGCAGCCGCGGATCCCTGGAACACGAGACGCACTGCAAGAACAGATATCACAACTGTTAAACACAAAGCGATGGCCCCCAGCTAAAAATATCCCTCCTGTCCATGGAATGCCAGACAATGCCAGAAGAGGCGCTAATCAGGCCGCAGATGTAGCAGAGCCGGCCGGGTCTGTGCACAGTAATAGCTGGCACTTATGACTATCTGCAGCTTTCTCATCTGCGGGGGTGCGGGGCGTCGAGGCGTCGGGGAGTTTGCAGCAGTTTTCTGAAATCAGAAAATTGCAAATTTTGGAGCAAGCTGTTTTTGGGGCAAAATAAGTGTGACTCTTTGCTATTTTACTTTGCATTTGACACTTTTCAAAAGTGGGTATAAGTATTTATATGAGATTTATGAATTGTAACTTTTTTTAAAAAAAAAGTTGCAGTCACTTCAGCAGGAGGCAGAAAAAGTGCAGCAGCATTTCCAGTATAAGTGGGATATCTTCACATGCCCGAAATGTATCAAATATCGCTTCACTTTATCTAATAGCAAAGCAGCCACAAGAAAAAGGGACTGTAACTCGTCCCCTCGCAATAACATAATAATAACATTCTCCCTCTCATGTTTCCATTTCTTCAGTCTCTGCTTGCAGTCAGTTCATGAAAAATTCTTGATCAGGTTTGGAGGACTACGCTGAGCCCTGTTCACACAGCGGTTGGGCTTTTAACAATGTATCAGTGGAAGCAAACTACAAAGTATCGCTGTAGTGCTGCTGGTTTGTTACAATGTATCAGAGCAGGATGTGCAGCTTAGGTCTGTTTCACACTTCCGTTTTGTGTCATCAGTCAAAATCCGTCCTTAGCAGAAAAAAATGGATCCGACGGATTTGCCTGGTGGATCCGTTTTATTCCGTCGTGTTATGGATCTGTCATAAAATGACTGTCCGTCGGGCGGAAGAAACGTCCATAGGAATGTTTTTTGTCAGCGTCAAAAAGACAGATGATGACGGACCAGCTTGTGTCTGTCCTCAGCTAGAATGGACGCCTATGGGCTACGGATCCGTCACCGTCCGTCACATGACGGAATCCAGTAACGGAACCCGTTTTTGTACACTGAGCATGCCCAGAAGAATTTCCCTTCATAAATTTGACCCCAGAAACCGATCTGGCAACAGAAATCTCTCTCTCCAAAAAGTGAGTGTTCCTGGGAACATCCCAAATTCAGCATCTCAAATATAGTCACCCAGGGGATTCAGTATTAGAAAAACATGGCTGCCATTTATAAAAAAAAATCAAACAAAACAAAAACAGTGCCACCCATGTCCACAGGTTGTGTGTGGTATTGCAGGCCCCTCCCATTCACTTCAATGTAGTTTGGCTGCAGTAACAGTCACAAGCCATGGACAGGTGTGGAGCAGATTCTGAAGGAAGCAGCTTTGCTTTTGTAATCCTGGACAACCCCTTTAAGGAGTCAGAAATAAGTAATTATTCTGGTTAAAAAAAGATGTTTCTATGTGTTTCTCCTTTACGATAATATTTATCTGCAGCCCCATGTAAATCACGAATGACACATTAAGGAATCGCTGTACATTTAACCAGATGACATTTCCGCTACATCTGTATGTAAAATCTGGAGCTACTCAGAAATTCATTCAAAAGCCTGATATTCGCTCTTTCAATAAAGGATTTTATTTAGGGTGATAAATATCCGTCCGGTGTCACTTTAGAGGCAGAATATCCAGACTTTTCATCAGCCGCCACAATTAATCTATACATCATGCAGCGTAATAACTGACCTACTTTACATGTGTTTAATGACAAAGACTGAAATACGGCCGAGCGAGGCGTCAGATTTTCAATCAGGAGCCGGAGCTGTTTATATGTGCGAGCGAACAATAAATCACACAGCGGGAGACACGTTATTGTATCATTACAGTATTAATAATAGTTATTTGCTGGCTGGATTCAGGTACAATGAATGCCGGGTGTCTGCCATAACAAATGCATTTATTCCAGGCTGAGCATATTTTATAATGTCTGTCCAACATTACATTTACATATGTTTAGAAGATGGAAAGAGATAATGTTCTGCTCAATAAATAAGACACGACAGACAGGGACATAAAGAAAATACAGCACAGCTAAATGAAATTACTTGACACTGGATAGGCTGATTCCTATGACCAACTAACCCCCTTTCCACTCCCCGTCGCCTTCACCTCCCGTTCCCCCCCTTCCTATTAGCCAAGAAAGACGCGACACCGTATTTTGGGTAATAACGGCCACAGCAGCCTTTTTATTTAAAATGTTAATCAAGCACTTGGTGAGGTCCTCGAAGCTACAAAAGGTGTGGCGGTCTTTTTTACCGGGCCTTGCCCCATTTACCCTCCCAGCCTTACTCCTAGCCGCTCTCCGACTCAGGAGCACCATGAACCGGGGTAAGGGGTGGCCTCCCTGCGATCCCGGCTTCCATCGCCGGGAATCGCCCAATGTAATACAGCTGTGAACCCGACGTTCCATCGCCGGGTATCACCCAACTGTCCAGTTACCGTGCCCCCGGCGTTCCATCGCCGGGTACCAGACCGCCACCACCTCAACCTCCAAATGAAGGGGACCCCCGTATCCAACGAGTCCAGTCCCCCAATCCTCCTTCTTTTACCAACTTCGAGGACCCACCAACGCCACACCGAGAGCCCTTGACCCCCTCAAGGGCTCGAGACCCCACCATTCGGTTATGCTGTGGCCTGCTCCATGCCTTTCCGCAACCCCCACAACCACAGGTCAGTTCCCACTCCGTTCAAATGTACTCCGTCCGCTAACCAAAAGTCGTCGTCTATATTGTCAAGGCCCGCGTGGCGTATCGCCACTCCCCCATTCTGCACCACGCATTTGGATACTACCTTGTTGATTTTTATACGTGCCCTGTTAATCCCAGCAACGGATCGTGCTCCCCTCCATGCTTTTCTGGGTATCATGTCAGACCATACTATCTTCAACTTCGGAAAGGCCCCCCATAGTTGTTTCAAGTCGATTGTGATGTCCCTGACCAGCGCCTTTCCTGACCGGACCGCCAAGTCGTTACCGCCCACATGTAAAACCAATATGTCCGGTGCCCCGTGTCGTCTTACCGCCAGGTGAAACTCGTTGACTACCTGGCTCCATACCAAACCCCTGAACCCCAACCACTTGATCAATGCCATATTCTTGCTGAAGCCGAGTTGTCTCCCCTCAGTCCGTGTGCGGGCTCGCTTTTCCCCCCAGTGCACGTAGGAGTGACCTAGAATCCAGATTACCATTGGGACCCGGCCTGTAATGACATAATTAAAAGTTAGTGTTCCAGGTTTCTTGGGGGGTTGGCCGCCTCGTACCTGTTTGGTCGTATGTAGGACCGGTACCGTTGCGATTCCCAACGGCCTATTCTCTTTACCATTTCGGAACTCAAACCTCCAACCGCTGCTTCTGTAGCAGCACCAATGCGAAACGAATGACTGCCGTAGCTCCGAGCATCTCTGCCCTCTGCTTCCAAGCACCTCCGGAACACTGCGATAAACTGGTATCTTGACAAGTATGACCCATCCTCGTGGCGCAACAAGGGCCCCTTTTGCGTGGGTCTCCCAGCTATAAATACCCAAAGCATAGTAATGGGCACATGCTAGACTCCTTCACCCTGCCCAGCCGTACTCGCCTACCCATTCCCTGCTTGTCCGTTTTTGACTTTCTAATCCAGAATTCCAACTCTCCTTTACTGGCCGCTACGTCCTCCGCCAGTATGCCCCCGCTTCTGTTTTTTCCCGGCGCAACTAACTCTCCTATTCTCATTGCCCCGAAAAAGGCTAACGAGAAGGCCAACCTGAACAAACCGGCCTCGAATTTTGTCCTGCATATCGTGTCTAACTGCTTACCAATCACCTCTAATAGCCCGAATGACACCGGTCTCCTCCCATCCGATTGAACCTTGTCCCTACGATATCCCTTGAGTGCTTGCCTCACTAAAAAGTTCTTTGTTAGGTCTTTCTTGTTACGGAGTTTGAACCCAAACGCCAAACCGGAAATCAACCGGTTCATCCTGGCAGCTGACCAATTGCAATCTGCCCCTCTCCTGATACCCATTAGCATTATTCCCACCTGTTCCTCCTCCGCTAATTGCGGGTTCCCCTGACCTAACCATTCCTCCCATAGTTGCCATGCCCGCTGATACGCTATCCATGTGCCGCTAGCTAATGAAGACCTGATTAAGGGTTCGGCAGCCCTTATACCACCTTCCAGAGCCCGGGAGGGCAGGGTAGGCCCTCTTCGTCCGCTTCCGGGCTAAAGCCCTGAACCGCTCCAACTGAAAACGAGAAAGCGCATCAGCTATCGAGTTATTTACACCCGGCACGTGTGTCGCAGTACACTGAGCGTTGATGGACAAGCATACCAAAACCAACTGACGTAGTACCCTAATTACGGGGGGGAAGAAGCAGAAATGTTATTTATTGCCATCACCACGCCCATGTTGTCGCATTGGAAGCGGATCCTTTTGTTTCTAAGTTTGTCCCCCCACAACGACACAGCCACCAAGATGGAAAAATCTCCAAGAGAGCTATGTTTTTTACCAAGCCTGCCCGTACCCATTCCTCGGGCCACTTTTCTGCGCACCATTGCCCTTGTAAGTAGGCCCCAAAACCTGAGCTTCCCGCTGCGTCTGTGTAAAGATCGATGTCCGAGTTACCACACAAGTTATCCATCACCAGAGACCGCCCATTGTATTTACTCAAAAATGCCCCCCACACCTCCAAATCCGCCTTGTTCTCCGCCGACAATCGCACGTAATGATGTGGCGACCTCACCCCTGCCGTTGTTCCTGCTAACCTCCTTGAGAATACCCTACCCATGGGCATCACCCGGCACGCAAAATTCAAACTGCCCAGCAAAGACTGTACCTCCCTTAATTTTAATTTTTTAACCTTCAGCGCCCTGGCTACTTCGTCCTTTAGCGCCATTACCTTTTCCTCCGGCAAGCGACATTCCCACTTTACCGTATCTATCACAATTCCCAGGAATGAAATGCATGTCGTAGGCCGGACAGTTTTTTCGGGGGCCAGGGGTACCCCGAATTCCCCCGCTACCCACTCCAAAGACCGCAGGATGGTCTCACAGACCTGCGATTCGGGCGGTCCTACACACCAAAAATCATCCAAGTAATGTATTATTGACTTGCAGCCGGAGATGTACTTTACGACCCACTCAACAAATGTGCTAAAGGTCTCAAACAGCGAGCATGACAGAGAACAGCCCATGGGTAGACACCTGTCCGCAAAGTATTCATCCTCCCAATAGCACCCGAGCAGGCGCTGACTACAGGGATGTACCGGTAGTAGCCTAAATGCTGATTCTACGTCGGTTTTTGCCATTAATGCCCCTCTTACACACTTCCTCACCCACTGTAACGCCTCGTCGAAGGACGCGTACACCACGGCGCATAACTCCGGCGAGATGCCATCGTTAACTGACTGGCCCCGTGGGTAGGACAGATGGTGGATCATGCGATATTTATTTGGCTCCTTTTTGGGGACAATGCCCAACGGGGAAATGACTAAATCGGGAACAGGGGGGGATTTGAACGGGCCAGACATTCGGCCTAGCAACACCTCTTTTTTTAGCTTGTCTTTCACAACCTCCGAGTGTTGATAGGCCGAACGAAGGTTTTTTAAACATTTTTGCATTTGGAATGGTGGGGCGGGAATGATAAAACCGTCTCTAAAGCCTTGTCTCAGTATGTCCGCTTGGCTGCGTCAGGGTATTTATTTAGGTACGGGAGCATCGCGCGGAGTTTGATGGGCGTTAGCCCCTTGACCATAGCCGTGTGTTCCCCCTTTTGCGCTGTTCTTGCTGTAACATCTGCTGGACCCGTGGGTGGCCCCGTTGCAATTTGCGCAAATGTGTTTAAACTTGCAGCCAGGCCCATATTTGCACTGGCTGTCGTTGAACTGCCAACACAGCCCTGCCTTTTGCCCACCCGCTCTGGTCTGAGGACTGCCCGTCGACTGACCCCGTGCCCCGTATCCCACTTGGCCGGAGTTACCGGCCCACCCGTGAAAGGGGGTACCGTATCTGTAGTTGTTTTGATTGTGGTACATGAACTTTAGCCAAAGGCTGATGTCTTTTTGGTCCCATCTAATGGAAGGGCGAATGGCCTTCCGCTGGCGGAACTGCTCGTCGTACCGCAACCATGCGTACCCCCCATATGTCCGGTACGCCTCCCCGATAAAGTCCATGTAGCAAAATAGTTGGGAGCAGTTCCCCGGCGCTCTCTCCCCTATGATACTGGCCAGGATAGCGAAGGCTTGCAACCAATTTGTGAATGTCTGTGGTACTACTGGCCCCCGCCGCGCATCCTCCTCATCCTTTTTGTTCCCCACTTTCCCCTCTCTCTCAAGGTTCGCTTTCTCCATGGGCAACAGTGAAAATATGTCGACATATTCATCCTTCCATATTTTTTCTTTTACTTCATTCTTAAGGTGTGCCCCTAACGGGCCCGCGAAACAGATGTATACCTCCCCCCGGGCCTTGTCATCCAGCCCACCCTGCTCGACTTCCCCGCCGGTACAGCCTCAGGCTGTTCCCTAGCCTTTTCTGTCCTGCTGGCCTTTTGAGTGGTGTATGGGCTCGTCCATGCCGCTAAGTGTCCCTGCCCGGACCCTTCCAGGCGGTCTAATCTGTCCCGCAATGTTGTTAGCAACGTGACCCATTCGTTGTTGGGGGAACTAGGGGATGTAGGGGAAAATGTTTGGTCACTATGTGTCCCCGGACTACCCCCCCTCCCATTAGATGAGCGCACTACACCCGACGGACACAACATAGAGTCATAGTTACCAGGCCGCCAGGGCGTTGATGACCCTCCGGCCGTCAGGGGTATGTATTCCTCGATGTCCTTGCCGTCGGACTGGTCCTGTTCGGGTGCCACGCGGGTTCAGTGGGTCTTGTTTTCTGAGCCCGTGTCTGCTGTGGATCGGGCGCGTGGTGCGATGGACGCCTCCTCTCTGCTTGCAGCCCCGGTGACGCGTTCCTTGCAGCGCCCCCCGGTTGTACTGCCTCTAATTCTAAGGAGTGACCTGCTGGGGGCTCCCTCCCCTGCCTTGGCCTACTTCTTCGTGCCTCCCCCCCACACCTGCGGTCCCCCGATGGGCTTCTGACCCGTCGCTGCCCCCTGACGGGCATGTCCAGGGATAGCCGTTTTGGGGGCCTGGTGTTCCGCGCCGGTCTAAGGGGTCTACGGGGTCCCTCCCTCCCCTCAGGCAAATCCACAGCCAGCCCCTCGTCACTCCTGTTCTGATCAGGCATGTCGCTGGACAGCCTGCTTCCCGGGGCCTGATGGATGGACCCCGGAAACAAGATGGCGGCGCCCATGTGCTACATGCGGCGCCGCCTGCCTGTCGCTCCCCGGGTGGTCCTGTCCCGCTTTCTCCTGCCGTGGGGGCACCGCGCTGTCCATACCGCACCGCAGGGGGGCCCCCGCGCTCCCTTGGCTTCCTGCGGTTTTCCCGTCACGCTGCAGCATGGGATCGTTGTGAAGTTGGTGCGATGGGTTCGGACCTGGAGAGGGGGACCCGCGCTGCCGCCGTGCGTCGGTAGGATTATACCGCTGTGTGGGCATGTCGCTGGGGGAAGCGCTGCGCCCCTCCCCGGCTTGCGGTCTGCCGGCAGGCGAACCTTGCGTTCCTGCTTTGCCCTCCTGAGCCCCCTGCTGTACTGCGGGACCGCTACCCTTCCCCGGCGCTCGTCTGCTGCGTGACCCCGCTCCCGCCCGCCTGGCTGCTGCCCTATGGACTCTGGTGGGACCCCCACTGCTGCTTAACATCCCCCTAATGGATTCCTCCAGCCAGCCTGGCGGATGCAGGCTGGCTGCCTCCTGGAGCTGCGCTAACAGGGCTTCCATACCGGTAAGTTTCTGGCTGGGGGGCTGCTGCTGTCTTGTCCTGGTCATTGTTGTCCGTCCTGGTGGTCCCGAAAAGAGAGGCTTCGCTCCTCGTTCAGTGCCTTTTTGTCCCCTTCTGACCCCACCTCTACCTATGTCACGTCCTCTCCGTATCGCCCAATCGTATCGTCCCCCGGCCCACCTTACCCCCCCCCTTCCCTATCCCTGTCGTCACTGCCTCCCTGCGTCATGACAGCTTCCCGTTACTCTGCGTTCCCACGTCCAGCTGGTACTATAATACTGCCCCTATATACAAGAATATAACTACTATAATACTGCCCCTATGTACAAGAATATAACTACTATAATACTGCCCCTATGTACAAGAATATAACTACTATAATACTGCCCTGTATGTACAAGAATATAACTACTATAATACTTCCCCTATGTACAAGAATATATCTACTATAATACTGCCCCTATGTACAAGAATATATCTACTATAATACTGCCCCTATGTACAAGAATATAACTACTATAATACTGCCCCTATGTACAAGAATATATCTACTATAATACTGCCCCTATATACAAGAAAATAACTACTATAATACTGCTCCTATGTACAAGAATATAACTAATATAATACTGCTCCTATGTACAAGAATATAACTACTATAATACTGCCCCTATATACAAGAATATAACTACTATAATACTGCCCCCTATATACAAGAATATAACTACTATAATACTGCTCCTATGTACAAGAATATAACTACTATAATACTGCTTCTATATACAAGAATATTACTATAATACTGCCCCCTATGTACAAGAATATAACTACTATAATACTGCCTCTATGTACAAGAATATAACTACTATAATACTGCCCCTATGTACAAGAATATAACTACTATAATACTGCTCCTCTGAACAGGAATATAACTACTATAATACTGCTCCTATGTACAAGAATATAACTACTATAATACTGCTCCTCTGAACAGGAATATAACTACTATAATACTGCTCCTATGTACAAGAATATAACTACTATAATACTGTCCCCTATGTACAAGAATATAACTACTATAATACTGTCGCCTATGTACAAGAATAAACTACTATAATACTGTCCCCTATGTACAAGAATATAACTACTATAATACTGTCGCCTATGTACAAGAATATAACTACTATAATACTGTCCCCTATGTACAAGAATATAACTACTATAATACTGTCGCCTATGTACAAGAATATAACTACTATAATACTGTCCCCTATGTACAAGAATATAACTACTATAATACTGTCGCCTATGTACAAGAATATAACTACTATAATACTGTCCCCTATGTACAAGAATATAACTACTATAATACTGTCGCCTATGTACAAGAATATAA
>JARQOD010012507.1:0-19337 GCA_033576555.1 Oophaga sylvatica | reverse complement strand
TAAGGGGGTTTTTGGGACGGCGAAGAGGTGGGGGGGGGGAAGGGCGACAGAGGGGAAAATTTTTTGGGGGAGTAAAAGGGGGGAGATAAGGGGGCATGCGAATATTTTTTTGGGTAGAGGAATTAAAGTATTCAGAAGTTTTTAATTTTGGGGCGGCAAGAGCAAAAATTTTTGGATCAGGGTTTTTAAGAAGGGGCAGAGGGGGGGTTCTCTGAGGCAGCGGACGGGGGAAAAGGGAAAAGCTGAATCATTTACTGTGATAATGGGGGTAGGGGGTTAGGTGAGATGGGGGAAATATGATGAGTTTAGTTTGTACAAATTCATTTTTAGGAAGCTGTGAGAAGAAGGAGGATATGGTGTGACACTGGGGAATGGGGACACAGAAAGAAGAATGGGGGCTGGAGGTAATCTGAGTGTCTTAGAAAAAGTTTGTTAAAAAAGGGAATTTTCCCGGGGGGCTGCTTTTTTAATTTTAAACTAAAAGGCCGGCGCCCCACATGGGACAAAATCGGACGAGAATGGAGAAAAATCGCATTGCAGTCTCCGTAGTTAATTATGGACCGCCCCAGTAGCCTTTTTTTTGGGGGCCGTTTAACTCCGCTGAACGCAGCATGCGCTTTTGTCACCGATGGTCGACAATCCCAAAAGCAAGTCTGGGGGAGCGATAAAAAATCTGATTAAAAAGGGGACCGCATGTGTGATTGCGATGAAATGCAGGGGTTCCCCCTTTAAAAAAACCCGGCTTTCATCCCCGCATACTGTAAAATACACTGACAGTTTAAAATAAAGCTAGAAAGAAAAAAAATTTTACAAAGAAAAAAATTTAAAATATATACATTTTCATTGTGAATGTAATAACAAAATTATATTCCTAGCTTCTACATACTGTAATGCCGCTAATTCAATTGCCGGGTTTTTTTGAAATCACGGGGAACCGACTGAAATGATACATTGTTTCCACACTTTTAAAACCGTTTTTTTATGATTTTTAATATTTTTGAAAATAAAAAAATTCTGATGTATTTGTGAAAAATTTTAGACATGTAGGGGGTTAAAAAAAAGGGGTTAATTTGTTGAAAAAAATGCGGGGCCCCCCGCTTTTTTTTTCTCCACCAGACAGACAAACAAACGAGGGGGGGAGATAATAATAGCCCGGGGAGGGTGCATTTTTTTGTGCCCCCCCTGGCAATAACATTTTCCCCCCAGACACCCAGAAAGGGCAAACTATAATTGATTCGCCCTTTCGGCATTTTGCCCTCTATTCCCTTGCCCTGTGCGGGGGCGAAGGGGTTAAATTTCCCCTTTTCTTTACCTTGCAATTGAAAGTGCCCCCTTAAGGGGTTAATGATTATACTGTCAATTGACAACTAAAATTTTAATTTTTTTGAAGTAAATAAAAAAACCAAACACTTTAAGAATAAATAATTTTAAAAAAATAAAAACACTTTTTTTTGACCTTTTTTTTTAAATTTTAATCCGGCGAACCCATTGATCTCCAAAATAAAGAAAAAGAAATAAAACAACTTATTCTTATTTTTTCCCCTGATCTTCACGTTCCACCTGTAACCTTCCCAAAAGGGTTAACTGTTTTTAGCCAACAGTGCAAGAAAACCTGCGTGCTCAGCTCAAAGCTATAATGAATAAGTTCCTCTCCTGGGACAGAAGGGGTGTGTTTCAGAATGAAGCTTATTGATTGTGTCCACTTTCCCTTTAGGCAGGCATAAGTTAAATTGGAATAAATCAATTAATTTTTTTATGAATCTATTCCTCTACTTTCGTGGTAGGGAACTTTTTCTTCAGGGGAAACAGGTCGAGACACTTATTAGCTCTCGCGCCTTAACCCTTTTTAACCCCTTTTTTTATGGGTTACACCATGGAACCTGACTGTACATCGATTGGTAAGTATAATTTTTCTTTTTTTTTTTTTTTTTTATTACGGAAATGGTTTTTTTGCAGGAAAATAAAATTTGGTCAAAAACTGTGTGATTATTTCATTTTAAAATTTTTTTTATTAAAAAGTTGTGTTTGATTTTTTTTCTCAAAGGATTAATAATTGATAGTTTCTAATTGACACATCAATTATTTTAATGGCTTAAATGACCTTTCAATTGCAAGGGATTTTTAACCCTTTTAACCCTTCGCCACCGCTCAGGCAATGGGGGAAAACGGGCAAAGTGCCAGAAAGGGCGAATCTAATTATGATTTGCCCCCTTTTGGGGTGTCTGGGGGGGTGTTTTTAGCCAGGGGGGGCACAAAAAAAATTTTACCCCCCTAGGCTATTTTTTCTGCCCCACTCGCTTGCTTTGTCTGTCGGTGGAAAATACAGGCGGGGGCCCCCCATTTTTTTTTTAACGAATTTTTACCTTTAATTAAACCCCACTTTCTGAAATTTTGACACATATACTCATGTAATTGTATTTTCAAAAATTTTAAAAAAACATGAAAAACTGGGGTTAAATGTGGGAAACATGTTAAAAACAGTCGGCTTTTGTGATTTCACGAAAAGGGAATTGATTAGCGGGGTTTAACATATTTTTAGAAGTGTAAGAATTTAAATATATGTTAATATATGTCAAATGACATTAAATATAATATTTAAATGTCTATGTTTATATTTTTCTTTCTTTTGTTTTTAAAACTATTCTTTGGATCCATTTTAGTCATTTTTTCAAGCCGCAGAAAATCCGCAAGTCGGATGAAATGGGGTGTTAAAGGTACACAAAAATCTTTTTAAAGCATCTTTGAAGGAAAACGGATGCCAGAAGGATGTGTGATGTTTTTTTTTTTATCCATTGTCGACCGCTAAAACGGACCGTTTTTTTTTGGGGGTTTTTTGGGACAGGGGCCAATTGTTACCCAGCTTCGCAGGACACAAAAATCCGGGGAAATGCACGGGAAAAGGGAACAGCCCAAACTTTTTGCATT
The DNA here is from genome assembly GCA_033576555.1 of Oophaga sylvatica. Taxonomy (NCBI): domain Eukaryota; kingdom Metazoa; phylum Chordata; class Amphibia; order Anura; family Dendrobatidae; genus Oophaga; species Oophaga sylvatica. The sequence continues at coordinate 16,412 of JARQOD010012507.1, read as the reverse complement.
CACTCATGTCACCAATTTTTAACACCCCCTGGGGGTTTGGTGGGTGTAGGAAAAAGGAAGGTGTTTCAGCTTCCGTTGGGCAGTATTCAGTCATTTGCTCCGGGGGTCAGGATTTTTCCCTTGGATAGTTACCTGTCTGGTTAGTGGGGCAGATTGGTTTCCGGGGGTTCAAACAAGACTTCACCGCCTGTCCAGGACAGTGAATTCATCAACGGGGGGCCTGGACTAGAAATCTGAAGCTGCTCACGCCCCCAAAAGGGGGAATCGTGATTCGACTACATGCGCAGGCTTATGTTAAGAGCGGAAAGCAGGGCAAAGGGGGCAAGGGGGAAAGATACGAAGTTTTTTTGGTATTGGATTCCTGCACAAATTTTGCCGGTCAGGGGGACCGAAGCGTTGCTAATTTTTGGGGCAAGTGACAAATTCCAAGGCATGGGGCTAGGGGTCGCAGAGAGCACCCAAGTGCAAAACTAACCGGAGTCAGTGGAATAGGGACTTTGAGTCAGTGCACGAAAAAAGTAAGAACCTAGTAGGCCCCAAAAAGGGGTTTCCGAAAAAAGAAATGTAAAAAAGTTTTGATAAAAGAAATAATTGTGTTTTGCACTTTTTGCTTTTTTTATTTTTTTCATGTTTTACATTTTTGGGGAAAAATACCCGGCGGGGGAAAGAGAGTTCAAGAATTTTGAAGAAAAAAAAAGAGAAATGTTTCTAGTGCTAAGTTTGATAGTTACCCCCGGTTGGGAAAAAACGTTAGAAATTTTAAGTGAAAATGAAAGTTTTAAATATATGTGAATACTGAATTCTGAAGTTACTAAAATTTCCTTTTTTTGTTGGACTGAGAGGTAGGACGTGCCAGCCCAAAACTTATCTTTACATATTCGCTTTGGGCTTTATTGGGGTTTTCATAAGCCCCCACAACTATCAACCCCCGAAGAAAAACCCTATGGTGGGGGCCAGAGTGAGGTCTTTTGTCAGAAGTCCTGCAGCCCACCCAGGACCCAGTGGGGGGGGTTTTGGTGCGGGGGCCCCCAAGTATTTGTTATAAAAATGTTTTTTAATTTTAACTTTTGTATTTTTTTCTGTACAAAAGCAACTTTTTAAAAAATCGTACTCCCAATGGGAAGATTAAAATTTGTTTTTAATCAAAACAAAAAAATTTTTTTTTTCTTTACAGCCCGGAGTGCTGTGTTTTCCCCGGGGGGGGTGTGTACCCGCCGCAGCACACATGAAAATCCGGAAAGTGCACGGGGAAGGGAAAAACCAAAGCTTTATATGCATTCACCTGTCCCAAATTTTTTCAAACCCATAGGGGTTTGGTGGGTGTCAGATGGAAGTGTGTTTTTTGCTTCCGTCTTAGGCGAGATTCATCATTGCTCCGGGGGGGTCGGAGGTCAACCCTTGGTAGTTACCGTCGAGTTAAGGGGATGCCCACTAAACAATACGCAACGGGATCGCTTTAAAAAAAATCACTATTTTTCGACCTGTTCAGTTGTCAGGCGGCAGTTCCGCGACGAGCTTCCGCTGGATCTCCTGCGCTGGAACGTTTTCCCGGCCCCCTTTTTTTTGTCGGCCTCCCGTGGGTAAGTATTATCGCTGTGTGGCACCTTTTTTTGGCGATTTAGCGGTACTTTTTTTCCGCTAAAGTCGTTTGAAGACGCTAACGGCGAAGCGCGTTAAATATTCGTAAATGTGGCCGCATTTGCGATAAGAAAAATCCGCTAGATCGCAAAAAGCGTCGTTATTGTATCGCTAGGGATTGTTTTGTGTGGAGTCCTTTTAAATCATCAGATTGGTTCCGCTAGTTCAGAGCAGAGACTTCAGCTGCCTGCCCAGACAGTGAATTTTTAGCGACGGGTCCGGCAGGAAATATGAAGTGTCAGCGAGCCCAACAGGGAATCTGTGATTCGACACTATGCACATGCTTATGTTAAGAGCGGAAAGGGGGGCGAAGGGCACAGTGGAGAAGATAAAAAAGGCTTTAGGGGATTGCCTGCACAAAATTGGGGTCAGGGGGGACCGAAGCTTTGCAATGTTTCAGGCAAGTGACAAGATTCCCAAAAAGGGGCACGGCTAAGGTCGCAAGAGCAGCCCAAGTGTCAATACGAACCGGGGAGTGGGGGGAATAGGGACTTTGATCAGTGCACACAAAAAAAAAGAACCTAGTTTCACACGGGAAGGTCCCCAAAAACGGGCCCGGGGATCAGCTATGAGAAAGGGGGTTTTTTTGGGGGGGAAACTTCTTTTCAGGCAGTTGACTCACCTAATTTTGAATTTAAAGGGAGGCCCCTAAACCGCCGGCTGCTACCGAATGTGCACTCTCCCCCCCCACCAGCTTCCGGGGGGTTTTGCTTAAAAACCCCTCAAAAAAGGGATAAAAGAGCTCCTTGTGTTTTTGGGCGAATTTTTTGCCCCCCTGCATCATCCCCAAGATTCCAGGACCCGTCCCCCTTTTGGGGGACTTACTAAAAAACTGCCCCATAACACCCCCCGTGCAACCCTTTTAAACACGCTGGAAATTTTTTCCAAAAAAGCGGGTGGCGTCGGGGAATCCTAATAACCCCCCGAAAATTTTTCCCCATTGCACCCGCCGGGGGCCCCGACCGACCCCCGTACCATGAAAAAATCCCTTTAAATTTCCCCGGGGCTGGGGTCCGATACCCCATAGCCCTGGTATCCACAATTTGGTGCGGGTAAAAAAAATTTTGGGGTCACGAACAGGATCCAAAAATTGCAGCATTGCAGCCCTGTGTCCGTGGATTTTGGTGAAAAAGGACTTTTTCACTTTTGGCGCCAAATATCCCTCTTTTTCCCCCCTGTTCCGCCCTGAGGCGTCGGGAAAAAGGGGGGGGCGTGCTTTCGGGGCGTGTCCCCCCCCAAGGGGGGAAAAAATGCCGCCCCCCTCAAATGCATTAAAAAAAAGGCCCGCCCACTGCAAAAAAAAACGCCCCTCTTCACCCCCAAAACCAAGGGGAGGAGACGCAAAGCCCGCCCCCACGGAAGAACCAGTGGTTCCTAAAAGAAACCCGGGGAGATGTTTTGGAACTGTGGGCGGACGTGTGACCGGGCCGGGAACGGTGGGGGGGGGGCCCCTTTTCCCCGCCAAGCTGCCACTAGGAAGGGAGCCATTGTGGCCGGGCACCTCAGCAAGCCTTGCTGGAGTTGGAAAAAACCCAAAGGGTTTTAAAAAAAATGACCTGCAAAAACCCGGGGCATGGAGGAGTTTGGAGACGCCCGTCCCTGAAACGGGGGCGGCGGGGAGGGGGTTTCCCCCCCTCGACGACCCTCCGCCTTTTAAAATTCCAAACCGCTGCCCAGTAAGGAGCCCCGGGGAGCTACCCCCAAAAGGACCGACCGATCCCCCGATGGGGGGGTGGAGGCAAGGGGGGTTGGGGGAGTCCACCAGTACCGGAACCCCGCCCGGCCAGGAGGCCGCAGCAGATGTTGTTCCCCGGTGGGAAAACGGGGGGACTGCCCGTCGTACCTAAATTTTAAACTGGACCTGGAGCGTCTTGATGACCGCGTACGCCGAGGGTGGGAACGAGGGCAACAATGACAGGGGGGAAAGGGCAGAGGCAAGCGCAACAGACAGCAGCGCATGGGGAGCTGATTGCCCCAAGGAACTGTCCCCGACAAAGGTTTCCTTACGGGAACCGGGGCAACGGGGGGTGTTACGGATTTCCACCCGCAAGGGGTGGGGTTTCATCCTAACCGGGGGCCCCACCGGGGATCTTGCGCCGCAGGGGCGGGGAATCCCCCCCCGCAAGGCCACCCCCGGGAAAGGGCCTGTACAAGGGGGGCAAAGCAAATAACAAGGCACGGGGGGCCCAAGGGGGGGGTACCCCCATGTGGAAATCGTCCGTGCCCCCCCCCCCCGTAGCGGAAAAAACACATTGCCGGCGCTTACAATCCCGAGCTCCTGCGCCCAGACCGGCCCCTCATCGCCCCCCTGTTTTCCAGGGGACCTCACTTTTGTGGGGAACCCCGCGACCCCTTCAAGATCATCAATAGCCCGCCGCTTGCGGCCCACAGCGACGCAATTTTCGTCTTGTAATGAAGAGATATCCTTTCGCCCCCAGTGGTTCGCACAAGAACGTTGCGACCCCAAAATCTGAAAGCAGGGGAACCTTTTTTTTATGCACCTAAGGAGCAAGCATTTTTCCCCCCCCCGGGGGAAGATGTAATGAAGTCGCAAGAAAAGTGAAGACCGGGGGACCCAGACAGGGGGGGTTTCCGCAACTAAGAAGATGTAGAAAGTTTTGATAAAAAAAATAAAATTCTGTTTTGCACTTTATTGCTATGAAAAGGTTTACATTTTTTAAATTGGAAAGAAAACCCGGCTGGGTAAAGAGAGTTCAAAAATTTTGAAGAAATTAAAGAGAAATGTTTCAAGGTGCATAAGTTTGCGTATCCCTGGTTGGGAAAATTGTTAGAATTATAATGTGAATATGAAAAATTTAAAATATATTTTAAAAATGAATTTCTGAAGTTACTAAAATTTCTCTTTAAGTCAGGACTGAGAGGCTGAGGGGTGTGCCCCCCAAAACTTACTTGTACATAGTTTGCGCTTTGGGGCATTATATTGGTTTTTTATAAACACACAACATCAAACCCCAAAAAACCCATGGTGGGCCTAGGTGAGGTCTGGGGGTCAAAGTCCTGCCCCACCCAGGACCCACGTGGGAGGGTTTTTTTGGGCGGGGGCCCCCCCAGTATCTTGTAAATGAAATGTCTTGATATTTTGATACTTTTTTTTTTTTCTTACTGACAAAATGCAACGTTTTAAAAATGTCCTCCCAGATGGGGAAAAATTAAAAAATTGTTTTTTAAGCAAAAAAAATGTTCTTTTGCTTTTACAGCCCGGGAGTGCTGTGTTTTTTACCAAGGGGGGGGGGTAGCCCGCTTCGCAGGCACCAGAAAACCAGGAAAAGGCACGGGGGGGTAACAGCAAAACTTGATATGCATTCATCATGTCCCACATTTAGACACACCCATAGGGTTTGGGGGGGGTCAGCATGGGGGGATGTGTTTTAGTTTTCCCGTTTTGGACAGTGATTTAGTCAGTTAGCTCCGGGGGGTCGGTGATCACCCTTGGATATTTTTTCCTTCTGAGTTAAAAGGGATGCCCACAAACAATATCGCAAAAGGGTCGCTAAAAAACGCACTTTTTCGTCCGTTTTCGATGTTGTTCAGTGCGGCAGCTTCCAGCGAGAGCTTTTCCGCTGTGATCTCGGGTGTCGCTGGAACGTTTCCGGCCCTATTTTCGTCGGGGCTCCCCTGGGGGAATATATATCGCAGGTGGCCCTTTTCTTAGCGATTAGCGTACTTTTGTACCCCTAAAGCGTTAAAAAGATCGCTAACGGCGATAGCGTCGAACTATATCCTAAATGGGCCGCTTTTTACGATAAAAAAACAATCCCCTAGCGATCGAATTAGTATCTCGTTATTGTGATCGCTGGGGGTTTTGTTAGTGTGGAACCCCTTAAGCGCAGTTGGGTTTTTCCGCGATTCAGAGCGAGACTTCAGCGCCGCCCAGGACAGTGAATTTTCAGTCAAAAAGGTCCGGACTAGGAAACTGAGAGCTGCTCAGCGACCCAAAACGGGAATCTGTGATTCACTCATGCGCATTTTTTTGAAAGAGCGAAAGCAGGCAAGGGCACAGGGAGAAGATACAGAATGCTTTATTTGGGTTGCCTGCAAAAAATTGCCGGTCACTGGGGACCGAAGCGTTGCTAATGTTTCGGATAGTGAAAATTACCGGGGGGGGGGGGGGGGCAGGGGACTCCGGTGCAGAGACAGCCCTAATGTCAATACGTAACCGAGTCGGGGATAGGGATTTGGTCAGTAAAACCAAAAAAGAAGAACCTATTTCTCACTTGGAAGGCCCACCACAACTTGGCCGGGGGCAGTACAGCTATGGAAAGGGGGAGTTTTGAGTTAACTTCGCTTCGGCAATTGGGGATCACCAATTTTTGGGGAATTTTAAAGGGGCCCAACCTGCTCGGCTGCTACCTGAATGTGCACCTCCACCCCACCACTTCCGGATCTGCTTAACCCCATCACTAAAAGGTATGAAAAAAGTACCTTGTTGTGTGCTAATTCTTACCCCACCCTGCATCATACCCATAACTTCCAGGACCCGTTCACCTGGGGAATTACACCAAGCCCCCCCCTAACACCCCTGGCAAGTCCTTAGAGCACGTGGTACAATTTACCAAAACCCCCGGGTGGGCCCCAAAAACACCAAAATTAACCCCTGTAAATATTTCCCCTATTCACGCCGCCAGGGCCGGGGACCGCCCCCACCGCACCATGACAACCCCCAAAATTTCGGGGGCGGGGCTCCGAGTCCCCATACCCGGGGTATCCACAATTGTGGGGGGGGTCAACACAAAACTTCGTCACAAAGGACCAAAAATTTGCAGCATTGCGCCCCCTGTGTCCTGTGGATGTTTTGGTAAAAAAAAGGACTTTTCCCCTTTTGGCGCCAAATATCCCATTTTTGTCGCCATTTTTCGCGCCCTGAGGCGTGGGGAAGAAGGGGGCGTGCATTCGGGGGCGTGTGCCCCCCTAAGGCCGAAGAAAAAGCCTCCCTCCAAAGGCTATTACAAATACGGCCTGCCCACTGAAAAGAAAAACGCCTCCTCTTCTCCCCAACCCCGGAGGAGGAACGCAAACCCGCCTCCCGGAGAACCCCTGTTTCCTAAAGTAACCGGAATTTTTTGAAAGAGGAGGCGGGGCGTGGCAGCCGAGGGGGAAGGGGTGGGGGGCAGCCCCGTTCCCCACCCCGCGCCATAAACCGAGCCATTGTGGTCCGCACCTGCGCAACCTTTTTGAGATTGGAGAAGAAACCAATTTTAAAAAAAATGATCGCAAAACCGGCCCGGGGGAGATTGAAGACGCCGGCGTACCCTGAACAGCGGGGCTTGGGCGCGGTGTTCTCTCCTTTTCGACCCTCCGCCTTTGAATTTTCCCAAAATTTTTCTGCCCAAGGGGAAGGGCAAACCCCAGGCAACCCCAAAAAAAGGCCGACCCTGATCCCCCCCCATGGAGGCGGTGGAGGGGAAGGGGTTGAGGAGGGCCAGCCAGTACCGGAACCCCGCCCGGCCCCCGGGGGCCGCAGCAGTGATTGTTCCCCGGGGGGACACCGGAGGGACTTGCCCCTCGTTTACCTGAAATTTCTGGGGCGCGGGGCGCTTGTGAGTCGCGTCGCCGGAGTTGGGGGAAAAGGGCAAATACAGGAGGGGAACGGGAGAGCAAGCGAAAAAAACAGCAGCGCATGAGGGGGTGATTTCCGACAAGGAACGCCGTCCGACAAAAAGGACCTTACGGAACCGGGCAAACAGGGGAGTGTTCGGGGTTCCAGTCCGCAAGGGCTGGGCTTTATCCGGAACCGGGGGCCCTACTCGGGGTTTTTTTTCAGCCGCAGGGACGTGGGGAACCACCTACCGCAAGGCCATCCCGGAAGGACCTGTACAAGGGGGGATTTCAAAAACACAAGGCCGGGGGCCGAAAGGGGGGGTTGCCCCCTTTAAAGTGGAAAAAGGCCGTGACCCCGTCCCCGACTGGAAGTCACCATGCCGCGCGTTCAACCCGAGCTCCTGCTGCACCAGCCTTTTTCCCCGCATCGCCCCCGCATGTTTTCTCTACCGGTACCCCCACATTAGATCCAACCGCGACCCCTTCAGATCATAAAAAGCACCGCCGGACTTAGCGGCCAGCCCGACGCAATTGGGGCTTGAATGAAAGATACCGTTGCCCCCCAGTGGTTCCACAAAACGTTGCCCCCAAACTCTGATAGCGGTCACGACCTGTTTGTCATGCACTCTAAGGAGATCGCTTTTTTCCCCCCCCGGGTGGAGATTAAAAAAAATCTGCAAAAAAAATGTGAAGCCGGGGGACCCAGACGGGTTTTCCGAAAAAGAAGATGTAGAAAGTTTTTTTAAAAAAATAATTGCTGTTTTGCACTTATTGCAGAAGTGTTTCTTTTCATATTTGGAATAAATACCCGGGGGTAAAGAGAGTTTTTAAAATTTTGAAAAAAATTTAAAAAAAAGTTTTCAAGTGTGCATAAATTTTTATAGAAAGGTTGGGTAAATATCGTTAGAATTATAATGTGAATATAAAGTTAAAGAATTGAATACTGAATTTCTGAAGTTTACTAAAATGTTCTCTTATTTGCAGGACTGAAGGCTGAGGACTGTGCCAGCCCAAAACTTATCTTTACATAGTTCGCTTCGGTGCATTAAATTGGTTTTACAAAACCACTACAACTATCAACCTCGAAGAAAAACCTATGGGGGGCCTAGGTGAGTCGCTCAAAGCCTCAGCCACCCGGACCCCCGGGGAGGTTTTTGGTGCGGGCCTCCACAAGACTTGTTAAATGAAAATTCTTGATATTTTTACTTTTTGTATTTTTTACTGACAAAATGCAACGTTAAAGAAGCGAACCTCCCAGAAAGGGAAAGTTAAAATGTTGTTGTTAATCAAAAAAAAATGTTTTTTTTGTCTTTTACAGCCCGGGATTTCTGTTTTTTACCAAGGGGGATGTTACCCAATTCGCAGGCACACATAAAATCCGGAAAGTGCACTGGAAGGTAACAGCCAAAGCTTGATATCATTCCTCATTCACTCACATTTAACACACCCATAGGGGTTTGGTGGGGCAGCAAGGGAAATTGTTTAGCTTCCTGCCCTGGACGGAATTCATCAGTTAGCTCCGGGGACTCAGGAGTATCACCCTTTGGATATTTACCTTCTGGTTAGGGAGCCACACAAAACCCAATATCAAACGGGATCGCTAAAAAACGTCACAATTTAGCGATCCTGTTAGCGATGTTGTTCGTGGGAGCTTCCCGACGAGCTTCCTGCTTATCTCGCTCGTCGCGGAACGTTCCGGACCCATTTTTCGTCGCGCTCCCGCTGGGTAATAATATCGCTATGTGGCACCTTTTTCTTAGCGATTAGGGGGTACTTTTTGTACCGCTAAAGTCTTAAGAAGACGCTAACGGCGATACGTCGTTAATAATCGCTAAATGTGGCCGCATTTAGCGATATAGAAACAATCCCGCAGCGATCCGCATTATATGCTCTTTTTGTGACGCTAGCGGATTGTTAGTGTGGCAGTACCTTAATCATCAGATTGGTTTCCTGCTGATTCAAGCAGAGACTTCAGCTGCCTGTCCCAGGACAGTGAAGTTCAGTGACAGAGGTCCCCGGGCTAGGAGGGAATTTGAGAGCTGCTCAGCGGCCAAACAGGGAATCTGTGATTCGACTACTATGCAGCAGTGCTAAATTTTAAAAGCGGAAAAACAAGGGGCGAAGGGCACAGTGGAGAAGATACAGAAGTGCTTTAGGGATTGGATTCCTGCACAAATTGCCGGTACTGGGGACCGAAAGCGTTGCTAATGTTTCAGGCATAGTGACAAGAATTTCCGAAGATCTGGACAAAAGGTCGCAGAGAGCAGCCCTAAGTGTCAATACGAACCGAGTCAGGTGGATAGGGACTTTGGCAGTGCACGACAAAAGTAAGAAAACCAGTTTCATCACTTGGAGGCTCCACCACAACGTTGGCCGGGCGTACAGCATAGAAAAGCGGAGTTTTGGAGTTAACTTCGCTTCAGGCAAGTTGGAATCACCTATATTTTGGAAGTTAAGGGGCCTCTAACCTGCTCGGCTGCTACCTAATGTGCACTCCCCCACCCCGACCACTTCCCGGGATCTGCTTGAACCCACAGTAAAAGGTATGAAAAGAAGCTAAACCCTTTTGTGTGGACTGAATTTTATTGCACCCGCACATCATCCTCATAGACTTCCGGGCCCCTCTCACCTGTGGGGACTTACAACCCAAGCACCCCCCAAAAAAATCCCCCCGTGCAAGCCTTAGAGCAGCGCTGGTACAATTTACCAAAAAAACCGCAGGTGGCGTCACGAACTACCTAATAATCCCCCTGTAAAAAATTTCCCCTATTGCACGACCGCCAGGGCCACGGCCGAGCCACCCACCAGTGACAACTCCAAGATTTTCATGGGCTCGGGTCCGAAACCCATAGCCCTGTAACCACAATTGTGGTGCGGGTTCAACACATAATGACCACCCAGTTTGGGAGGGGGAACTAAAGTTAGTGTCAGGAAATGAAGTGTCAACAATTGGTGAAGTAGGTGAACTTCGCAGCATCTCAAGGCATAGGCTGCTGGGACAAAGGGGAAAAATTTTGGGGCAGTGGATTGCCAAGACCCCTCCGCATGAGTCCACTTGCCCGCCTGGGAATCTCGAATAGATGTCGGGGGCCCGGGGCACACTCCTTCTGAAAGATGCAGGAGATATTGGACTCCACCTCAGATGCAAAGGAATGGAATCCAAAAATACTGCTACAATTAGAGAAGAATTTCTAGTGCGGGACGATAAGAAGAGGGATACTCTACTCATACCGAGAACCAGACTGAAGTTGTGTCCCCGGGGCTTTGGGAAAGACGGCAACCCGTTGGGCCTTATCCGTATGCCTTTTGTAAAGACTGCCATTTGTCAATAAAATTTAATTGTTTTTATGGAATCTTGTCCTCTGGAGTTATTACTGCTGAGGTTCCAGAAGATGAAAGCCTGGGAGTCATGGAGGCCTGCAGGCGAAGTAAGTGTGAGCACCCCACACACAGCAACACAAGGACAGGACAGTGTTGCTTGTAGGGTCCATAGTGAGTGGAACAAAGCACGCCCACAACTACCTCGCTTGGCATCTACATTAGGAGCATATCGCATTCGTTTGCCCACGCTGATGGGGCGTGGGGAACTTTTTTTTTTATGATCATGTAGCAAACTGCGCATGCCTCCCAGCTGTTTGGGGCCACTGGCTTTGAACGCAGAGTTTTCTGGAAAGTTCATACTTCATTTGCAGAGCTTCTAAGCAAAAAATAGGAAAAAAATCACCCCTTTTTCAAAAATTATCCATCTGAGAGTTCACTACGGGCAGTACTTTTTTGTTCCAAAACAGTGATAAGCGAGTGTTCGGGGATAAGGTGTTATCTGAGCCTGTTCGTACTAATATAGTATTTTCGGCGTGCTCGAATAATAGTTCAAGTCATTGTTTTCACAGTCTCAGGCTTTTTCAACAGCCACAAACCCCGCAGGGATAGTCTAACAAACAGGCAATCCCTGCGGGTGTTGTGGCTGTCGAACAGCGGTGAGCCCTCTGATACACAAACTCGAACAATTATCCGAGCACGCCGAAGACATATATTAGCACACAATGGGCTAAGATAACACCTTATTCCGGCACACTCACTTATCATACTTAGGAGACAAAAATAAGGCTACAAATAATAACATGTAATAGACTGTAACTTGGTGGTGTAATAAATATCCTTTATTGATAAAATGTTTTGTCAAGTAATTATATAAAAATTAAGGAAAAGAAACGTTGACCATTATTAAGTGGTATTAACTATTAATATCAAGTTCGGCGTTAATAGTTAATAACGGCCCCAAACCCCCCAGAGAGTTCCCCTTCCCCCTTTAATAACTTAGTTTTGTATTTTTGGAGGGAAACTTTCGTCCTTTAAACAAACACAAAACCTGACATGAAACAAAATACCAATCCCCTCCGAAGTTAGTAAAGCAAAAATACTATAAATAACATATTACAGTAAAAAAATTTTTTGATTAAAAAAAAACGTAAAAGTCACAAGGTGTCCCCCACAACGGGATGGTTTTAACTGTCTCTAATAATAAAACCTTACCATTTTGTTATAAATTACCACAATGGAAAAGTGCAGGGCAGGCCCAAGGCCCAACTGTGGACACCCAGCAATGGAGACCTACAGTATATAAATACAATGCCCAGTGCAAAGAAACGGAGGCCACAACCTTGTGGTACTGAGTACAAAAATCTAAAAAAACAAGAAAAATGAGACGAAAAGCTGTATGCATAAACTCTAGGACATGTCACAGTGCCATTAAACAAAACCTAATAAAGACCAAAGACAAATGACCTGCTGTAAGTCACAAGCAAAATGTAACAGTAAATTAAATAACATAGGGTATTTAGAAAAAACGTAAAGCATAAAAGCCATCCCCCCGCTCAAGATGTGCCCAAATCAGGACGGTCCTAAAGGTTTCAAATAAAACTGTTGGATGGCCCCAATGGCCCCACCCCACACACTAGTGGATGGCCCAAGTGTCCCCACCCGCACACACTATTGGATGGCCCCCAAGCCCCCCCGCACACACATGTGGATGGCCCTCAGTAGTCCCCACCCGCACCCCACTATTGGATGGCCCCAAGTAGCCCCCCCCACTGTATGTGAGTCGTCCACACTACCAGGGCCTTGGGGTACTCGGACTGGCCCGTTTACTTCAAAGGGGAAGAGGGCACGGGTAGCGCAGTTCGGTCCCCTTGCCCTGGGCCTCATTCAAAGGGGGATATTTACAGGGGATTGTAAAATGTTTTGGCCGCACCTGTGGTTTCTGATCAGGGTGACCGCGCTGCAGGGGGAATCCTCTGAGGGGTTTTTTTATTGGGCACAAGGTGTTTAAATCTCCCAAGGCGAGCGGGGTCTCCAGGGTAATGGGGTGCAGGGTGCAGGCAATAAGGCAGACACACACAACAGTCTCTTTCCATACCTTTACTGGTGATGGGGTTCCGGCATGTCCCGGGAAGGGCTCAGGGTGGAGGATGCACACCATAACAAGAGTGGTTTGAGGCCCCTTACTTCTTAGGCTAAGTTCACACGTTGCGGAATTGCCGCGGAAAATTTCCGCGGCAATCCCCCCACTTCTCCCGCAGGAAATACGCACTTTTTTTTATTTCTGTTTCCCCCCAGATTAGCGTTTTTGCAAGCGTAATTTGCGCAGAAGCAGGTTTTCCACGATCTGAGCATCGCTTGGAAAAAATGTTACAGGTTGGTCACACGAGTCAAACATGTGTTTCAAGTGTCCAACTTTTTCTATTGAGCCCCCTATGTCGAACAATATAAAAAATCTAATGTAAAAATAAAAAAAAATAAATAATGAATTTCCCCCCCCCGGGCCCCCCACCTTTTCCCCCTTCAGCGACGCCCCCCGGAATTTCCCCTCCCGGATGTTTTCAAAAAATCACCCCCGTACGAGCATCTCGCGAGACCCCTATCCCCTCGGGGGATTCTCGCAAAGGATTTTGGGGGCCGGGGAATTGCCGGGAGCGCGCTGAACAAAAAACGCGGGGCCCCGGGAAGGCGCGGGGGCCGGGAATGAGAATATCATTATTTTTTTTTTTAAATTTTTTTTTTCCCAAAAGGTTTTTCCCCCGGGGGCCTGGAGGAGGGTCTCCTCTCCTCCAGATCCTGGTCCATCCCACAAAAAACCGTTACATTGCGCATGGGGGCATAGCCCAGGGGAAAGTAAGGTTAAAATGCTTCAAGGGGGGCGGAATCACCGGGGTTACGCAAATTTAATGAACATGTTGCTTTTTTTTCCGCAAAGTTTTTTTTTTCGGGAAAAAAAAAACGCAACATGGAAAAAAACAGCGGAATCAATTAACATGTATAGGATCAAAATGCTTGCGTTTTATCGCGTTTTTACCGGGGGGGGGAAAAACCGGGGGAAAAACCGCGGAAAAAACGAAAATTATCCCTGACGTTGCACTTAGCCTTTGTTTGTGATTTCCAACTTGCAAAAAGCTAAGTTTAACTCCGTATAAACAGCTAGCCCGGCCACATTGTGGGGGGGGGGGGGCCTTTTTGGGGGCAAGAAAAGTCTGTATCTGACGTCCGTGCCCTTTTCTTCCTGCCCCCGGGGTTAGTATCAGCACTGTAGGCCCCTCTCGACCTGAAGTCCGGGGGTCCCGGGGTTTTCTCCCACTCCGTGAAGGAACTAGCAACGGGGACCCGGTGTGGGTTTGCAGAGTAGGCCTATCGTTGAAAATTCCCTCATTAAAATCTTTCTTTCCTTTTCCCCCCGCCGTCGCCCTACTCACCCCTTAAATAAGCACAGGAAAAGTGGGAGTCGTCAGCTTCCTTCTATCACCGCTCCGCCCCGTTCCTCATTTTCCGTTGTTTTTAAAAATGTAGCCCCCCTTTTTCCCCTTTCGGGGTCTTAGAGTACATCAGGCCTTCCGTCAGACTGATTGTCACACTCGAGAGTCACTTCCACGTTCTAGGAACCAACAGTCAGCCTGTCTGAGTAACTTTTGTCTTTTCCTCTTCCCCCCGACAGGAATCAAACCATCTGAATCACACTGGCTCAGACAAAGCTCGCAGAAAATCCCTCTAGCACTCCCCACCCCTTATATATTCTAAGGCTCCCTGGGGCACTATGGAAATTGAGTGTGAAGAATACAGGTGTTTGTGATTTACCTTCTGTGCACCCCGGGAACAGTGTCACCAAGCGCAGGGGGGCCACACATCCCCCCCCTAGTTTATTCAGCACCCCGGGAAAAAAAAAAAAACAAATTTTTAAAAAAACAATAATAACAAAAACTCATCCCTTGGGGGAGGGGGGGACATTTTTAACGTTAAATTTTTTAAAATTTGAATTTTAGAAAAATCAAAATACTTTCTCAAAAATAAATAAAAGATTTTTGGGGGAGGACCCTACCAAACCTCCCACGGGGCCTGGGTGGGTGCAGACTTCTCGTGCAAACCTCATCAAGGCCCCATAGGGTTTTTGCTTTGAGGGAGAGGTTTTTCGTAAAAAACCCAAAATGGGCACCAAAGGATAATTTACACAAATTTTGTGCTGAATCGTCCTCGCCGCATCCTTGGCATAAGAAACATTTTTTAAAAATCACATTTCTATCATTCACATTACACAACACATTACCCAACGGGGATCTACTTCAACCCTTTTTTTCACATTCACAATAAAGTCAATTCTTTTTTAATTTTACAGTTCAGTAAACCCGTCTGGGTCCCCTGTTTCTTTGAAAGTGGTTACCCTTCCATACCTGGGGTGGGGAATATGCGGTTCGCCGGAAGCATCACCAGAAGATATGTCCGCTACTGGCTGGGGGCTACAACCCCTTACAATTTGCGACTTTCTGGAGGCCTTACAGGTGCTCTTTGAAAAAAAATTGGCTCAAAAGGGGGCGCCTAACAGTCACTACGCTTGTTTTGTCAGATAGGTCGCAGGGCAGAGTGGTCAGTTGGGGCGACAGCCTGTTGCGTTGCGAATGGATGCGGGGAGGGAAAATAGGGGGGGAAACGGGGTACTTTCCACTTCAGGAAGGTCGCTGTTTTGGGACATTCGGGGATCCACCCCTTTTACCCCGTTCGGTGTAGGTGGCAACACCCCCCTTTTTAAAAGGTTTAACCCCCATCGCGCAGGAACAAAGACCTTTAGAGAACCCGGGCTCGCATATGTAACCCCCAAATCCCGGCCTTTAGAGGAAAACCCCCCCCCCCTGGCGCCGGTTTTCCCGGAGAAACCTTTTTTTTCCCGGACGATCTTCTTTTCCGCAAGATTCGCTCCCGGTCCCCCCGAAAGCTGCGCACCCTCCTGCTCCCGGGGGGGGGGGGGGGGGGGGGGGGGTTTCTCCGCCAGGGGATCGCCCCTTTCGGGCGGCGATTCCCGTCGTCCGGACTCCCCCCCAGCGATCTCCATCACCGCGGCGGGGGGTCTTTCCCCCTCGTCCCTCCGGGGGCATTCCGCTGCGGCCTCGTTCCAGGCCGGGGGGGGTTCTTTTTCCGGGCGGGCCCCCCTCAGCCCCCCTTCCTCCCCCCTTTCCCCGGTGGAGTCAGATACTTTTTTTGGGGGCCGCCTCCGTGGTTTATCACCGCTGGGGGCCAGTGGGGCGCTGTGTCGACCCCCACCACAATTTGGGGGTTCCAGGGGGAAAGGGGGACCAGAGCCAGCCGTGAAGCATGGGGACTTGTCCCGGAGCTTGGCTCGGGCTGTGGCCCGGGCGGGTCTGGCGTGTTGGGATTTTTTTCGGGGGGTTTATTACGACATTTTTACGCCACCTGTAGTCTCGGTATTAACCAGGGCCCCCTGTAGATCCTGGGGAGGTGAGGAGCTGATTCGGGGCCCCAAAAGGGGGGGGGCCCCCCCAAAATTATGTGGTAGTGAAGTCAGTGCGGGGTTTAAAAACACGCTCACAGGTCGCGTCTTTTTCCTACCTATTCGATGTTAAGCGGTCCCAGGAGGCTTTTCCCCGGGAGTGAATTGGGAGCATGGAAATTGGGCCCCTTAAATCCCCCCAAAAATTTCGGTGAATAGCATGAAGGAAAATTTCCCCCAATTTAGAATTTGCGTATGCCCGTGTTAGTGTTAGGGGCCCCTGTGAAGGGGGTAATTATGTAGCCTCAGAATCCCAAACCTTCACTCCCCCACCCCCCCTATTTTCAAAAGGGGTTGTCGGGATAGGGCCGGTGATTCTGGTTGTCCGTCCCTGCCCCGAAGCAACGTGACTCTTCGGGGCCCCCGTGACCGGTAGAAAAATGCTGGA
>JARQOD010012506.1:0-19338 GCA_033576555.1 Oophaga sylvatica | reverse complement strand
TGTACCGTAATTCCTCTGCAAACATGGATTCACCAAACAGCAGGTTTCCAGAGTCCAAAAGTGTTCCAAGGTTCCTCAGTAGGGAATAGCTGGAGTACAAGTCCAAGGCTTCCAGGAGTCAGGTCACAGACTGACTGAGGCTTGATTCAGGAGCACTGATTGTTCAGCTGAGGCTGCTTAAGAAGCAAGAGGGAAGAATCAGGGCGGGAACATGAAAACTGGAAACTCCATATTAACTGAGGGCAAGAGCTGCAGAAAGACAGAAAGCAAAATGGCCGACGGAAAACTGAGTTTCAAGGAACATGTCAACAGAGACAAAGAACCTTACAGTCAGCTGTTCCCTGCTGTGTGAACGGCAAAAAGTCCTGCTGCCTCCACTCTGTTCTCCTCTCATCCCTGGGCTCCAACACCGCCAGTTGTTGCTCGGAAGTGCTGTTAGCACAGTCAACACTTGCTCCTGTGTTACTGGGGTTCAGTAATGTCAGCTGTTCCCCTGCTGTGTGAACGGCAAAAAGTCCTGCTGCCTTCACTCTGTTCTCCTCTCATCCCTGGGCTCCAACACCACCATGTTGTGAATGGACTTGAAATGAGTTCTGAGCAGAGGCTCCCTCTGGTGGTTACAAGCGGTACTGGATTGTCCAGTGAAGATTGTGAGGATTGGGAATCAGGTGTTACTGACTGGTCTTATATAAGGGAGTCGCCTTCCCATCAGGGTTGCCGGTGATCAATTGTTCTGGTCTCAATCCTTGATTCCTGTTTCCTTTGTAGCCTGCTGTGTCGTGTCTACATCTCCTGCTATCAGATAAGACATTTACTTCTTTTTGTTTTTGTGCTTTATTTTTGCATTTTGTCCTGCACTTCTGTGGGGGCCTTCAGGGTCCCCTCCGGGGGCTTTTGCCCTCTCAGTTTAGCTCAGCCACTGATGTTTGTACATTTGCTTTTTCCAGTTTTTTCAGTGGCTGCTGTTTTGATTTTGTTACACCAGAGAACTAATTTAGGTGGTAGAGGTCGTGTGATCTCAGGTGTTTTTGAAATTAGTAGAGTTGGTGCTTTTCAGGGTTTTTTGGGATTGCAGTAAGTGCCCTTCCTATCCTTTTCTATTTAGGTAGTTTGGGCCCCATCGTTTGCTCATTCTATTTTCTGTCTGTGTCAGTATTTCTTCTTGTTTAACCGCCATTACATGTTTGGGGGCTTTGTTATGTTTCGGTAGCTGAGGAGTGCAGGTAAAAAAGGAAATACACCAGAGCAGTTGGAATCTATGGGATTGCAGTACCCTGACTAACCACCACAACTAGAGGCAGCCGTGGAGCGTTCCTACGTTGGTCCTAGACGCCTCGTCACAGCCTGAGAAACTAACTACACCTAAAGATAGAAATAGGAAAGCTATCTGCCCCGGAGCAGAACCCCAAAGATAATAGAAAGCCCCCAAACATGTAATGGCGGTTAGACAAGAGGAAATACTGACACAGAAAGAAAATAGTATGAGCAAACGCTGGGGCCCAAACTATCTAAATAGAAAAGGATAGGAAGGGCACTTACTGCAATCCCAGAAAACCCTGAAAAACACCAACACTACTAATTTCAAAATCACCTGAGATCACACGACCTCTACCACCTAAATTAGTTCTCTGGTGTAACAAAAACAGCAGCCACTGAAAAAATTGGAAAAAGCAAAAGTACAAAACACAGTGGCTGGACTAAACTGAGAGGGCAAAAGCCCCCGGAGGGGACCCTGAAGGCCCCCACAGAAGTGCAGGACAAAATGCAAAAATATAGCAAAAACACAAAATAAGAAATTGTCTTATCTGATAGCAGGAGATGCAGACACGACACAGCAGGCTACAAGGGAAACTGGAAAGAAGGATTCAGACCAGAACAATTGATCACCGGCAACCCTGATGGAAAATGATTCCCTTAAATAAGACCAATCAGTAACACCTGATTCCCAATCCTCACTAGTACCGCTTGTAACCACCAGAGGGAGCCTCTGCTCAGAACTAATCTCAAACCCATTCACAACAGTACCCCCCCTTGAGGAGGGGTCACCGAACCCTCATTTGAGCAACCAGGTCGGTCAGGATGAGTTCTATGATACGCACGGATAAGTCTCCTAGCATGGATGTCCGAAGCAAACACCCAAGAATTATCTTCCTGACCATAACCTCTCCATTTAACCAAATACTGGAGTCTTCGTCTAGAAAAACGAGAATCCAATATTTTCTCAACCACATACTCCAGATTGCCCTCAACCAAAACAGGGTCAGGAGGCACAGCAGCAGGAACCACTGGCTCAACAAACCTCTTCAACAAGGACTTGTGGAACACGTTATGGATCTTAAATGTCCCTGGAAGAAGCAAACGAAAAGAAACAGGATTAATAATCTCCATGATCTTATAAGGTCCAATGAACCTAGGCTTAAATTTAGGAGATGCTACTCTCATAGGAATATTCTTTGAGGACAACCAGACCAAGTCCCCCACTTTAAACCGAGGACCATCAGTCCTATGCCGGTTAGCAAACCGCTGGGCCTTCTCCTGAGAGAGGGACAACCTCTCCACTACCTGGTCCCAAATCTGCTGCATACGCTCAACAACAGAGTCAACACCTGGACAGACAGAAGCCTCCGTCTGTCCTGAAGAAAATCGAGGGTGAAACCCAGAATTACAGAAAAACGGAGACATCAAAGTGGCAGAGCTAGCCCTATTATTAAGAGCAAACTCAGCCAAAGGCAAAAAGAGACCCAGTCATCCTGATCAGCAGACACAAAGCATCTTAGATAAGTCTCCAATGTCTGGTTTGTTCTCTCAGTTTGACCATTGGTCTGAGGATGAAATGCCGAGGAGAAAGACAATTGAACACCCAGTTTAGAACAAAAAGTCCTCCAAAATCTGGAAACAAACTGGACTCCTCTGTCAGACACAATGTTCTCAGGAATGCCGTGTAAACGAACCACGTGCTGAAGGAACAACGGCACCAATTCAGAGGAGGAAGGCAACTTAGGTAATGGCACAAGATGTATCATTTGGAAAACCTATCACAAATTACCCAGATGGTGGTCATTCTCTGAGAAACAGGAAGATCGGAAATGAAATCCATAGAGATATGGGTCCATGGTCTCTTGGGCACAGGCAATGGCATCAACAAACCACTAGAGCGAGAGCAAGGCTTGGAGCGAGAGCAAGTCCCGCAGGACTGCACAAATTCCCTGACATCGCGAGACAAGGTAGGCCACCAAAAGGACCGACTAACCAAGTCTCTGGTACCAAAAATTCCGGGATGCCCAGCCAATGCGGAACAATGAATCTCAGACATCACACTCTTTTTCCATTGGTCCGGGACAAACAATTTTCCAACAGGGCAGCGCTCGGGCCTATCCTCCTGACACCCCTCCAGAGCAAGTCTCAAATTGGGCGAGATGGCGGAAAGAACTACACCCTCCTTCAAAATAACAGAGGGATCAGATAGCTCAGGAGAGTCCGCAAGGAAACTCCTCGAGAGGGCATCCGCCTTAACATTCTTAGTGCCAGGAAGAAAGGAAACCACAAAATTAAAACGTGTGAAAAACAAGGCCCACCTGGCCTGTCTAGGATTGAGTCGCTTGGCAGATTCCAGATAGACCAGATTCTTATGGTCCGTAAGGACCACCACCTGATGTTTGGCTCCCTCCAGCCAATGTCTCCACTCTTCAAAAGCCCACTTCATGGCCAATAACTCCCGATTACCCACGTCATAATTACGTTCAGTAGGAGAAAATTTTCGAGAGAAAAAGGCACAAGGGTTACTTTTAGAGGTCTCTGGATCTTTTTGGGACAAAACGGCACCTGCCCCAATTTCAGAGGCATCAACCTCCACCTGAAATGGCAGAGAAACATCAGGCTGCCGTAGAACAGGAGCAGAAGTGAATCTCTGCTTAAGTTCCTGAAACGCAGAGACTGCCTCAGGAGGCCAATTCACCACATCAGAACCCTTTCTGGTCAAATCAGTTAATGGTTTAACAATAACAGAGAAATTACCAATAAATTTACGATAAAAATTGGCAAAACCCAAAAATCTCTGAAGAGCCTTTAATGAAGTAGGTTGGACCCAATCACAGATGGCCTGAACCTTGACCGGGTCCATTTCAATAACAGATGGGGACAAAATGAATCCCAGAAATGAGATCTTCTGTACGCCAAAAAGACACTTTGATCCCTTCACATACAGAGCATTCTCTCTCAAAATCTGGAATACAGTTCGAACATGTTTCACATGAGAGTCCCAGTCATTAGAAAAAATCAAGATATCATCCAAATAAACAATCAGAAACTTGTCCACAAAATCCCTGAAAATGTCATTCATGAAGGACTGGAAGACGGAAGGAGCATTAGTGAGCCCAAAGGGCATCACAAGGTACTCAAAATGCCCTTCAGGGGTGTTAAATGCCGTCTTCCATTCATCCCCGTGCTTAATGCGAATAAGGTTATACGCCCCCCTGAGGTCAAGCTTGGTAAATCAAGTAGCGTTTTTCACCCTGGAAAACAGGTCAGAAATCAAGGGTAACGGGTATTGATATTTCACAGTAATATTGTTCAAGAGACGATAATCAATACACGGCCTTAATGAACCATCTTTTTTGGCCACAAAGAAAAAACCGGCACCTAAGGGTGAAGAGGATGGTCTGATATGACCCTTCTCCAATGATTCCTTGATATAAGACCGCATAGCGTCATGTTCAGGTACAGACAAGTTAAAAAGGCGACCCTTAGGGAATTTACTACCTGGCACTAATTCAATAGCGCAGTCATAGCTCCTATGGGGAGGTAAGGATGCAGATTTACTTTCGCTAAACACATCAGAAAAATCAAACAAAAAGTCAGGAACATCCTCAGCCTGGGGGGAGGCAGAAAAAACAGGAGTGTTGGTATTAACACATTGGCAGCCCCAACTGGTTACAGACACAGATTTCCAATCCAAAACAGGATTATGAGACTGTAACCAAGGGAAACCCAGCACGATAATGTCATGCAGATTATATAGAACCAAAAATTTGCAGCACTCCTGGTGATCAGGTTCAACCCTCATTATCACCTGAGTAGAAAACTGGGGTTTATTCTCAGCCAAAGGGGTAGAATCGATCCCCAGTAGGGGAATAGACTTCTGTAGGGGTATCAAGGGAAATCCACAACGTTTAGCAAAATCATAATCCATCAGGTTAATAGCTGCTCCAGAATCAACGAAAGCCTGAGCAGAAAATGAGGACAGAGAGCATATCAGAGTGACAGTTAATAAAAACTTAGTCTGAACACTACCCAAGACAACTGAGCGTGCAAAACGTCTTCCCCGCTTAGGGCAGACTGAAATAGCATGAGAGGCATCACCACAGTAGAAACATAACCCATTGCGCCCTCGAAACTCATGACGCTGTGCCCCAGACACCACTCCATCACACTGCATGGGCTCAGCAGCTGGCTCACAAGGCAACACCACTCCACGCATACTTCTCCGCTCACGCAAACGTCTGTCAATTTGAATCGCTAATGACATAGTATCATTGAGACCAGAGGGGACAGGGAATCCCACCATAACATCCTTTACATTATCTGACAGACCCTTCCGGAAAAGGGCCGCCAAAGCGTCGTCATTCCACCTGGTCAGGACTGCCCACCTACGGAATCTCTGACAGTATAACTCAGCGTCATAAAGCCCCTGATTTAATGCCAACAAGGCTTTTTCAGCTTGATCAGTGACATTAGGCTCATCGTACAATAACCCCAAAGCCTGAAAAAATGCATCAACATTACTCAAAACAGGATCCCCAGGTATCAGGGAAAAAGCCCAATCCTGAGGATCGCCACGCAGGAGAGAGATGACAATTTGAACCTGCTGCGCTGCGTTTCCTGAGGACTTAGATTTTAAGGCAAAAAACAATTTACAATTATTTTTGAAATTCTGAAACTTAGCTCGATCCCCTAAAAACAAATCTGGCATGGGGATCCTAGGTTCCACAACAGGCAACCTAGCAAGATATGCAGCAATACTCTGAACCTCAGTGGCAAGCTGATCCACACGGCTAGACAACTGTGCAAACTCCATTGGGAGAAAAGATCCTCCCCAGCACCCAGAGATACAGAGGAAAAAAAAAATGCAACAAACAGAAAAATATCTCTGACAACTTTTCTTCCTTCAAAATATTTTTTCCCTTCTGTGAGTACCATACAATTTTTAGGGCCGGTGATACTGTTATGTTTCGGTAGCTGAGGAGTGCAGGTAAAAAAGGAAATACACCAGAGCAGTTGGAATCTATGGGATTGCAGTACCCTGACTAACCACCACAACTAGAGGCAGCCGTGGAGCGTTCCTACGTTGGTCCTAGACGCCTCGTCACAGCCTGAGAAACTAACTACACCTAAAGATAGAAATAGGAAAGCTATCTGCCCCGGAGCAGAACCCCAAAGATAATAGAAAGCCCCCAAACATGTAATGGCGGTTAGACAAGAGGAAATACTGACACAGAAAGAAAATAGTATGAGCAAACGCTGGGGCCCAAACTATCTAAATAGAAAAGGATAGGAAGGGCACCTACTGCAATCCCAGAAAACCCTGAAAAACACCAACACTACTAATTTCAAAATCACCTGAGATCACACGACCTCTACCACCTAAATTAGTTCTCTGGTGTAACAAAAACAGCAGCCACTGAAAAAACTGGAAAAAGCAAAAGTACAAAACACAGTGGCTGGACTAAACTGAGAGGGCAAAAGCCCCCGGAGGGGACCCTGAAGGCCCCCACAGAAGTGCAGGACAAAATGCAAAAATATAGCAAAAACACAAAATAAGAAATTGTCTTATCTGATAGCAGGAGATGCAGACACGACACAGCAGGCTACAAGGGAAACTGGAAAGAAGGATTCAGACCAGAACAATTGATCACCGGCAACCCTGATGGGAAAATGATTCCCTTAAATAAGACCAATCAGTAACACCTGATTCCCAATCCTCACTAGTAC
Source organism: Oophaga sylvatica (assembly GCA_033576555.1). Classification (NCBI taxonomy): domain Eukaryota; kingdom Metazoa; phylum Chordata; class Amphibia; order Anura; family Dendrobatidae; genus Oophaga; species Oophaga sylvatica. The sequence continues at coordinate 12,351 of JARQOD010012506.1, read as the reverse complement.
CGCTTGTAACCACCAGAGGGAGCCTCTGCTCAGAACTCATCTCAAACCCATTCACAACAGGGCTTTCTATGTTCTTTGGGGATCTGCTCCGGGGCAGATAGCTTTCCTCTTTCTATCTTTAGGTGCAGTTAGTTTCTCAGGCTGTGATGAGGCGTCTAGGACCAACGTAGGAACGCTCCACGGCTGCCTCTAGTTGTGGTGGTTAGTCAGGGTACTGCAATCTCATAGATTCCAACTGCTCTGGTGTATTGCCTTTTTTACCTGCACTCCTCAGCTACCGAAACATAACAGTATCACCGGCCCAAAAATTGAAAATTGTATGGTACTCACAGAAGGGAAAAATATTGTGAAAGAAAAAAAAAAAAAAAAAAGGTTGTCAGAGTTGTCAGAGATATTTTTCTGTTTGTTGCATTTTTTTTTTTCCCTCTGTATCTCTGGGTGCTGGGGAGGATTTTTTCTCTCAATGGAGTTTGCACAGCTGTCTGACCGTGTGGATCAGCTTGCCACTGAGGTTCGGAGTATTGCTACCTATCTTGCTAGGTTGGAATATAGCCAAAGAAAAAGGAGCATCCAGCCAAAATAGCTAAATATAAAAATACAATTTATTGATGCTAGTAAACAAACATTAAAAACACCGTTCACAAACGTATATCAATAGATGAAAGTATGGAAGTGATGCAGCAACAAAAAGACCTGAACTACATAAATGGGTAAGATACACAATGTTCAAATCATCAGCCACAGTGTCACCATAGAAAAGGGCACAGTATATATAAATAACCAGTGTTAATAAATATGCTCCCTCACACACAGATAAGTATCTCAGAATGTGGAAGATGTACTGGTGACAAATTGAGGCCATATGATCTATATAAGTACATTGCCTAATGAAATCTGTGTGTCAGAAAACAGGGGGCAAGTGAGGAAATAGGGTGAAAGTAATCCCATCTCCATGAGGCCCCACTAATTAGAGCTTTGAGAAAGGTAGTGCTTACCCATATTATCTATCGGCAGGAACGTGCCCCGACGCACGTTTCGCAAGTAGCTTCCTCGGGGGGCCCATTCCACATTCTGAGATACTTATCTGTGTGTGAGGGAGCATATTTATTAACACTGGTTATTTATATATACTGTGGCCTTTTCTATGGTGACACTGTGGCTGATGATTTGAACATTGTGTATCTTACCCATTTATGTAGTTCAGGTCTTTTTGTTGCTGCATCACTTCCATACTTTCATCTATTGATATACGTTTGTGAACGGTGTTTTTAATGTTTGTTTACTAGCATCAATAAATTGTATTTTTATATTTAGCTATTTTGGCTGGATGCTCCTTTTTCTTTGGCTATATTCTATTATGCAGGGAGTTGCCGTGTTTCCACTGTGAAACTATGTACATTTTTGTAACCCATGGTTTCGGTTCTAGTATATTCTATCTTGCTAGGTTGCCTGTTGTGGAACCTAGGATTCCCATGCCAGATTTGTTTTTGGGGGATCGAGCCAAGTTTCTGAATTTCAAAAATAATTGTAAATTGTTTTTTGCCTTAAAATCTAAGTCCTCAGGGAACGCAGCGCAGCAGGTTCAAATTGTCATCTCTCTCCTGCGCGGCGATCCTCAGGATTGGGCTTTTTCCCTGACACCTGGGGATCCTGTTTTGAGTGATGTTGATGCGTTTTTTCAGGCCTTGGGGTTATTGTACGATGAGCCTAATGTCTCTGATCAAGCTGAAAAAGCCTTGTTGGCATTAAATCAGGGTCTTGATGACGCTGAGTTATACTGTCAGAGATTCCGTAGGTGGGCAGTCCTGACCAAATGGAATGACGACGCTTTGGCAGCCCTTTTTCGGAAGGGTCTGTCAGATAATGTAAAGGATGTTATGGTGGGATTCCCTGTCCCCTCTGGTCTCAATGATTCTATGTCATTAGCGATTCAAATTGACAGACGTTTGCGTGAGCGGAGAAGTATGCGTGGAATAGTGTTGCCTTGTGAACCTGCTTCTGAATCCATGCAGTGTGATAGAGTGGTTTCTGGGGCACAGCGTCATGAGTTTCGAAAGCGCAATGGGTTATGTTTCTACTGTGGTGATGCCTCTCATGCTATTTCAGTCTGCCCTAAGCGGGGAAGACGTTTTGCACGCTCAGTTGTCTTGGGTAGTGTTCAGACTAAGTTTTTATTAACTGTTACTCTGATATGCTCTCTGTCCTCATTTTCTGCTCAGGCTTTCGTTGATTCGGGAGCAGCTATTAACCTGATGGATTTTGATTTTGCTAAACGTTGTGGGTTTCCCTTGATACCCCTACGGAAGTCTATTCCCCTACTGGGGATCGATTCTACCCCTTTAGCTGAGAATAAACCTCAGTTCTCTACTCAGGTGATAATGAGGGTTGAACCTGATCATCAGGAGAGCTGCAAATTTTTGGTTCTGTATAATCTGCATGACATTATCGTACTGGGTTTCCCTTGGTTACAGACTCATAATCCTGTTTTGGATTGGAAATCTGTGTCTGTAACCAGTTGGGGCTGCCAATGTGTTAATACAAACACTCCTGTTTTTTCTGCCTCCCCCAGGCTCAGGATGTTCCTGACTTTTTGATTGATTTTTCTGATGTGTTTAGCGAAAGTAAATCTGCATCCTTACCTCCCCATAGGAGCTATGACTGCGCTATTGAATTAGTGCCTGGTAGTAAATTCCCTAAAGGTCGCCTGTTTAACTTGTCTGTACCTGAACATGACGCTATGCGGTCTTATATCAAGGAGTCATTGGAGAAGGGTCATATCAGACCATCCTCTTCACCCTTAGGTGCCGTTTTTTTCTTTGTGGCCAAAAAGGATGGTTCATTAAGGCCGTGTATTGATTATCGTCTTTTGAACAATATTTGTCACGACGTATAACAGATATATTCTATGATAGTAACATATATCTAATGAGACAACACTCTATATTTCATATTATAGAAAATATCAACATGTATACGTAGAATCTGCCAGCAATGTCTTACCTGACATAATATCCAATGTATAGTGGGTCTATACTGTGCACGTGAAACACTGTCTCAGGATAGAGGTGGACCGGGGTCTATGCTGACCCTGAACTGGGGTCCTGACTAGTCCCTCTACCTGGAGGTACTGTTAATGGTACAGAGGTCCAGGCCGCCAGCGTAACCCTGTCTCCTGTAGATCCCTGACCACTGTAATCTAGTCCTGAGAAGGACCCTGATTACCACCACAGGGAATGGGCAGGCAACAGCTTACACACAGTCAAATACAAACGAGACAGACAGGGGGTAAAGAAAACACTGCCTTGCATACAAAACTTCCACTACAGAGGAACACAAAAGGTTAAGAAGATAAACAATAAGCGAGGAGAGGAAAAACCACAACAGGCACTCTTAGCTTAAGTCTTCTCAGAAACGATCCGCTCTGCTGGTCTGAATGAATGCTTTCACCGGCAACTTCCCCAGCAGACCAGCAGGTATATGAAGGAAGCTAATTAACAAAACATCAATCGCAGCTGGGCGAGGCTGGTCTGTCCAGCATCGAGAGAGAAAGAATTAACTCCCTCAGTGCTGAAAAACACCCAGCACCAGAAACTCAGCTGTGCGAAGTCAGGGTGTGCAATCGCGACGATCTCCGCCGCGACACACCCGTGACAGTACCCCCCCTTCTACGAGGGGCCTCTGGACCCTCAGGGCCTGGTCTATCTGGGTGAGTAGTGTGGAAGGCCCGAACCAATCGGTCTGCGTTAATATCCGACGCAGAAACCCACATCCTCTCCTCAGGACCATACCCCCTCCAATGAACAAGGTACTGAAGGGACCGGCGATTCAGACGTGAGTCAATGATCTTCGATACCTGAAACTCCAAATTACCATTGACCACCACTGGAGGAGGAGGTAGAGGTGACGGTATAACTGGTGCCACGTACCTCTTAAGCAACGATTTGTGGAACACATTGTGGATTTTAAACGTAGGAGGGAGGTCAAGACGGAAAGCCACCGGATTAATTATTGAACTGATCCTGTATGGCCCGATGAACCTGGGACCCAGTTTCCAGGAGGGAACCTTAAGTTTTATATTCTTGGTAGATAACCATACCAGATCGTTCACACTTAGGTCCGGACCAGACACTCTCCTCCTATCAGCCATACGTTTGTATCGGTTCCCCATAGTGCTCAGATTATTAAGCACTCCTCTCCACACTGAAGCAAGTGACGACGAAAATCGTTCCTCCTCAGGAACCCCAGAAGAGCCCCCCCCATTGAAAGTACAAAACTGGGGGTGAAAACCATATGCCCCAAAAAACGGGGACTTACCAGTGGACTCGCTCCGCCTATTGTTAAGAGCGAACTCTGCCAGAGGCAAGAAAGAAGACCAGTCCTCTTGGTTCTCTGAGACAAAACACCGGAGATATGTCTCTAAGCTCTGATTCAGACGCTCTGTCTGACCATTAGTCTGTGGATGAAAAGCCGAAGAAAATGACAACTGCATCCCCCGACGAGAAACAAAATGCCCTCCAGAATTTGGACACAAACTGAGACCCCCGATCCGACACCACATCGGAAGGCAACCCGTGAAGTCTCACAATCTCCCCAATGAACACCTGCGCCAGAGTTTTAGCATTAGGAAGAGAAGGAAGAGCAATAAAATGTGCCATTTTGCTGAACCTGTCAACTACAACTAGTATGACAGTTTTACCTGAAGACGGAGGGAGGTCCGTAATGAAGTCCATAGACAGATGGGTCCATGGACGCTCCGGGATTTTCAACGGTAAAAGGGCCCCAGACGGACAGGTATGTGGGGTCTTAGAGCGCGCACATACCCCACAGGACGCGATAAAAGTTACCACCTCTTTATTTAAGTTAGGACACCAAAACCGGCGAGAAACGAGATCCACAGTTGCTTTACTCCCTGGGTGTCCTGCCAAAGCAGAATTATGATGTGCCTCGATAACCTTTTGTCTTAACTGATCTGGAACAAACAGTCTCCCTGGAGGTCCTACAGGGGCGTCCCCCTGAGCCTCCAATATCTCCTCCTCAAGCTCAGAGCATACAGCCGACACCACAACTCCCTCCTGAAGAATAGGAACCGGGTCATCCGTCTTCCCGGCCCCCGGGAAACTACGAGACAAGGCATCAGCCTTTACATTTTTTGACCCAGGACGATATGTGACGACAAAATTAAACCTGGTAAAGAACAACGACCATCTAGCTTGTCTGGAATTCAGACGTTTTGCAGATTCTAAATACAGCAGGTTCTTGTGATCAGTAATGACGGTGACCGGGTGGACTGCCCCCTCCAAAAAGTGACGCCACTCTTCAAAAGCCAACTTAATGGCCAAGAGTTCCCTATTGCCGACATCATAATTCCTCTCGGCGGACGACAATTTTTTAGAGAAGAAAGTGCACGGATGCCATTTACCAGGGGACGGACCTTGAGATAATACCGCACCCACTCCTACGTCAGATGCGTCTACCTCCACAATGAACGGTTGTGATGCATCAGGTTGGATGAGTATGGGTGCTGAAGCAAAACATTTTTTCAAGGAGGAAAATGCTTGACAAGCTTTGTCAGACCACCTAGAAAAATCCGTCCCTTTTTTTGTCATGTCAGTGAGAGGTTTGACAACGGATGAGAAATTACGAATACATTTCCGGTAGTAGTTAGCAAACCCCAGGAAACGCTGCAGTGCCTTAAGATCCTCTGGCCGATCCCATTCAAGCACTGCCTTCACTTTCCCAGGGTCCATACGGAAACCAGAAGCTGACACCAGGAATCCTAAAAACTGAAGTTCCTGTACGGCGAATACACACTTCTCCCATTTGGCGTACAGTTTATTGTCTCGCAAGATCTGCAACACCTGTCTCACATGCTCCTGATGAGACACAAGATCTGGCGAGTAAATTAAGATGTCATCTAGATAAATGACAACAAACTGTCCCACTAGGTGGCGAAAGATGTCATTAACAAAATGTTGAAACACCGCCGGGGCAGTAGTCAGACCGAAAGGCATGACAAGGTTCTCATAATGTCCCTCCGGAGTGTTAAACGCCGTCTTCCACTCATCCCCTCCTTTATCCTAATCAGATTATACGCCCCCCTGAGATCCAACTTAGAGAACCATTTGGCACCCACAATCTGATTGAAGAGATCAGGAATAAGTGGGAGCGGATACGGATCTCGGACCGTAATCCGATTAAGCTCACGGAAATCCAAGAAAGGGCGTAGGCCTCCATCTTTTTTCTTCACAAAGAAGAACCCCGCGGCCACTGGGGAAGATGAAGGTCTAATATGCCCCTTGGCTAGACTTTCCGAAATATAATCCTTCATAGCTTGCCTCTCAGGACCAGAAAGGTTATATAACCTAGATTTAGGTAACTTAGCATCAGGAAGCAATTTTATAGCACAGTCATACGCGCGATGAGGAGGTAATTCTTGACACCCCTCTTCTGAAAACACATCCTCAAAGTCCTCCAGAAAAGGAGGTAAGGTTCTAGGCACGACCGCACCGATGACCGTGTTCATGCAGTTACTATGGCAAAATTCACCCCACTGGCTTATCTCTCTGGATTGCCAATTAATAACTGGGTTATGTTTAGTTAACCAAGGAAGTCCCAACACAATAAGAGTGGGAAGGCCCTCCAACACATAACAAGACAATAGTTCTTTATGTATTGCCCCCACTCGAAGGTCTATGTTATGCACGGCTTGCACAAAGCTACCTTGACCGAGAGGCCTGGCGTCAATAGAGAATATAGGGATAGGTTTGGCCAATACACTCAGTTGCATACCTTGCACCTGGGCAAACCGAGCGTCCACCAGATTAGCCGCGGCCCCACTATCCAGAAGAACAGAAATCCTCTCAGTTCCTGTACCTACCACCACCTCCGCTGGCATGAGAAACTGAGACGGACTTGGGGACGAAATACATACTCCCAGATTGTCGTCCACCACACAACCTGGGATCAACAGTTTTCCGGTGACTCCTTGCTCAGCAAAGTACGGGATGGACACCCCCAACAAAATGTCCCTTTCTCCCGCAGAAGTAACACTTTCCTGTCTTGCGGCGCACCGCCGATCTCCTCTCTCGAAACGATGTCCCTCCTAACTGCATAGGCTCCTCAGAACAAACCAGGGGAACCTCAATATGAGGGACTATAGTAGAAGGTGGAGTCATCACAGGGGGCGGAGTTACCTCGCACCTCTCTCGAAGCCGTCTATCAATGCGAATCGCAAGGGCCATAGCGGCCTCCAGTGACGGGGGAGAATCATACTGAGCCAACACATCTTTTAATTTGTCAGATAATCCTTGACAAAACTGGCTCCTAAGAGCTGGGTCATTCCACTGAGTATCTGTGGCCCATCTACGGAACTCAGAAGAAAATTCCTCCGCCGGACGATCTCCCTGCTGTATCTTATGTAACTTCATTTCAGCAAGGGAGACCCGATCCGGGTCATCATATACCAGACCCAGGGCTGTAAAAAATCGATCTACTGACTGGAGAGCCGGGGAGTCTGGAGGAAGAGAGAACGCCCAGGATTGAGGGTCCCCTTGTAAGAGCGAGATGACAATTCCCACCCTCTGGTCTTCACTCCCCGAAGACCGAGGCCGTAGCCGAAAATATAATTTACAAGCCTCCCGGAAGGTAAAAAATTTGTCCCGCCCACCAGTGAACCTGTCCGGGAGAGCCACTTTAGGTTCAGATCTGGTTTGCTCCCGGGGGTACAAAACCTTGGACTTAACGTCCGTCAGCTCCATGGACAAACTCTGCAACTGCTGAGCTAACTGGGCTACTGGATCCATGGTAGCTGGGGAGAATCTTTTAGAAGTGGCCGGTGAAAATGTCACGACGTATAACAGATATATTCTATGATAGTAACATATATCTAATGAGACAACACTCTATATTTCATATTATAGAAAATATCAACATGTATACGTAGAATCTGCCAGCAATGTCTTACCTGACATAATATCCAATGTATGGTGGGTCTATACTGTGCACGTGAAACACTGTCTCAGGATAGAGGTGGACCGGGGTCTATGCTGACCCTGAATGGGGTCCTGACTAGTCCCTCTACCTGGAGGTACTGTTAATGGTACAGAGGTCCAGGCCGCCAGCGTAACCCTGTCTCCTGTAGATCCCTGACCACTGTAATCTAGTCCTGAGAAGGACCCTGATTACCACCACAGGGAATGGGCAGGCAACAGCTTACACACAGTCAAATACAAATGAGACAGACAGGGGGTAAAGAAAACACTGCCTTGCATACAAAACTTCCACTACAGAGGAACATAAAAGGTTAAGAAGATAAACAATAAGTGAGGAGAGGAAAAACCACAACAGGCACTCTTAGCTTAAGTCTTCTCAGAAACGATCCGCTCTGCTGGTCTGAATGAATGCTTTCACCGGCAACTTCCCCAGCAGACCAGCAGGTATATGAAGGAAGCTAATTAACAAAACATCAATCGCAGCTGGGAGAGGCTGGTCTGTCCAGAATCGAGAGAGAAAGAATTAACTCCCTCAGTGCTGAAAAACACCCAGCACCAGAAACTCAGCTGTGCGAAGTCAGGGTGTGCAATCGCGACGATCTCCGCCGCGACACACCTGTGACAATATTACTGTGAAATATCAATGTTACACCCGGTCCCAGCGCTGGCTCTGCACTCCGTTCTGCTCACTCACCTGCCCCAGCTGCTCTTCGGCGTCCTGTGTCCTCCTCCACTTCCTGGCACGCTGCTGGCAGGCCTCCAGATAGTCTGCTTAGGACGCGAGGCCGCGCCCACCGTATCTCTTAAAGGGGCAGCGTGCATTTTTTGAAATAGCTAATTAACCAATGGCTGCGCACTCAGTACTATATCTGGTCACTCCACCATTAGGGGAGTGCCGGAGCAATGTGTTCTATCATTGCTACATCCGGTTCTGTTCCTGATCTGTATGCGCTGCGTCTGCAGTCTCTGTGCTTCACTGATACTGTTTGTCTCCTCAGATCATTGCTAACCTGTATCTGGCTATCTTGGACAATCTCGGCTATTACTGGCGCAAGTGTCATCCCGTTCCGCCCTCAGCCATCCGTACCCGTGGACCGTGACAAGGTCACTGAAGCCAGCCTTCTACCATCCGTTCTGGACCAGGACCTTACCCTTCTCCGTCAAGAACTTTCCACGGACTCTGTAAATACCTGTTACCCCTTTGGTCCCTCTGGGACAGCTGCCACGTGTCCGGGGTCTAACTGGAGGTAGCACCTGTGTCCTCCGGGTATTCCATTTTGGTCCTGTTCGAGGGGCCTTACTACGAGTACCCGGGGCTCACTAGTTACGCCCCCTTTGGAGCCCCCCGGACCGTGGTCTCGAGGTTCCACATTAAAAAATAAAAACGAATGTGAACTTCACCACCTCTGCCTCCGCTTCCATTCGTTACAGATTGCTCCGGCCATGGAACCCGCTGGATCCCAGAGATCTCCGACCACGGATCTGTGCCAGGAGGTGACCCGTTTGGGAGTTCAACAGGACAAGATCACGACTTATCTACGTAGCTTGTCTACCCGCATGGATTCCTTGGGTCCTCGTCTGCACCTGACTCTTCTATCAATAATCAGGTACCAGTTCCCATGGCAAGTCAAGGTCCCCGTCTGGCGGCTCCTACCCGTTTCCAGGGTGACCCTACTCTGTGTCGGGGTTTCCTCAATCAGTGCACTCTACACTTCGAAATCTTGGGGCATATGTTTGCTTCTGACCGAGCCAAGGTGGGCTTCATCATGTCACACCTGGGAGGAGAGGACCTCGCCTAGCTAAAACCCGCTATGGGAGAGAGGGGATCCGCTGGTTAACGATCTTCAATCTTTCCTAGAGGCTTTTCGCAGGACTTTCGATGAACCTGGTCGCACCACTTCGACTGCCTCAGCTCTGCTCCGCCTGCGCCAAGGTACTCTCACGGTAGCTCAGTATGCTGTTAAATTCCGCACCCTCTCGTCTGAATTATCGTGGAACAATGAGGCCCTGGTTGCTAACTTCTGGGAGGGCCTATCCGGAAGAATCAAGGATGAGTTGGCGGGACGGGACAGACCTACCCTCTTGGAAGAGCTAATATCCTTGGCAACCCGAATTGACCTGCATTTTCAGGAGCGCTCCATGGAGATCAAGCAGGACAAAAGGTCCTATCACCTGGACTCTAGTTTGTACAAAACAGGTACCTCGCCCTCCGCCTCCGAGGCTATGGAGGTGGACCATGTAAGTTTGGCCACCCGCCGCCGGGAGGCACGTCGCAAGGAGGGAAGTTGTTACTACTGCGGTAGTTCTGAACATTTGATCCATTTCTGTCCAAAAAAGTCGGGAAACTCCAGTGCCTAGGTCCGGTAGGAGGGGCCAACCTAGGTAGAGAACAGTCCTCTCCTTCTTTACACATCTCAGTCTCCGTGTCCTATGGAGCAATAAAATTCTCCGAACATTGTCTACTGGATTCTGGAGCTGCAGGGAACTTCATCCAGCAGGCGGTTGTGGATCATTACCGCTTACCAGTCCAGCGTCTTCCTGATCCGTTACAGGTGTCCGCCGTGGATGGCAAACCGCTGACCGAGCCCGTCCAGTTTCATACCAAGTTGGTGGAACTCGGGTAGGTCTAATGCATACTGAACGAATGCGATTTTATGTATATCCCGGTTTATCCCATCCCATGCTTTTAGGTTTACCTTGGCTCCAGATGCATGAACCAGTCCTTAATTGGAAAACTGGAGAAGTTCTGCATTGGGGAGATACCTGCATGAATCGTTGCTTAACCCGGATTCAACCCGTTTCGCCTCCAGTCCAGCCTGATACCCTGCCAGGGTTGCCTGCCGCCTATTGGTCCTTCTCTGACGTCTTTGGGAAAAAGGAGGCTGAGAGACTACCTCCACACAGGTCGTATGACTGTCAGATAGAGCTTCTTCCTGGAGCATCTCCTCCTCGCGGGAGAGTTTATCCCCTTTCACAGGCAGAGACTCAGGCCATGTCGGACTACATCCAAGAGAATCTGGCTAGAGGTTTTATCCGAAAGTCATCATCACCGGCAGGAGCTGGATTCTTCTTTGTGAAGAAAAAGGATGGATCCTTGCGGCCCTGCATTGACTATCGGGGTCTAAATCAAATCACGGTAAAAAACAGGTATCCATTACCTCTTATTTCAGAGCTGTTTGATCGTCTCCGAGGGGCCAAGATCTTCACCAAATTGGACCTCAGAGGGGCCTACAACCTGATCCGAGTCAGAGAAGGGGACGAATGGAAAACAGCCTTCAACACCCGTGAAGGCCACTATGAATACCTGGTAATGCCATTCGGCCTGAGCAATGCACCTGCGGTCTTTCAGGAATTTGTTAATGACATTTTCAGGGACTTGCTCTATACTTGTGTCGTGGTTTACCTGGACGATATTTTGATTTTTTCTGCTGACTTGACGTCACACCGGAGGCAAGTACGCCTGGTCTTACAAAGACTGAGAGAGAACAGGCTATATGCCAAATATGAGAAATGCCTCTTTGAGCAGTCTTCTTTGCCTTTCCTTGGGTACATTGTATCTTCCACAGGATTAAAGATGGATCCGGAGAAGTTGTCTGCAGTTCTCAACTGGCCTCGTCCATCTGGGCTAAAAGCCATACAAAGGTTCCTCGGGTTCGCCAATTACTACCGGCAATTTATTCCACACTTTTCCACCCGAGTGGCTCCAATCACAGCCTTAACCCGGAAAGGCGTAAACTCTAAGGAATGGTCCTCCGAGGCAGAAGAGGCCTTTGTTTCTCTCAAAAAAGCCTTCGCTTCCGCACCCATTCTCCATCGTCCTAATTCAAGTGAGCAATTTTTTCTTGAAGTTGACGCTTCTTCCATAGGTGCAGGAGCAGTTCTGACCCAGAAGTCGTCTATCGGGCGGATGATCTCGTGTGGTTTTTTTTCCAAGGTTTTTTCTCCTGCAGAAAGGAACTACTCTGTCGGTGATCGCGAACTGTTGGCCATCAAATTGGCTCTGCAAGAATGGAGACATCTTCTTGAAGGAGCTCATCACCAGGTAATCATATTCACCGACCATAAAAACCTTGCCTATCTCCAATCTGCTTTAAGACTGAATCCCGTCAGGCCGTTGGGCATTATTTTTTGCCCGTTTCAATTTTGTACTTCATTTCCGTCCAGCTGACAAGAACATCAAGGCAGACGCACTCTCTAGAGCCTTCTTGCCTCCTGAACTGGAGGAGGAACCTCAGCACATTATTGAACCTTCTAAGTTAGTCTCTGTTGCCTCCACTGATCTGGCTCGGCTTCCTCCTGGGAAGACTTTCGTGTCCGCCTCTGATCGTAGTCGTGTTCTGCGCTGGGGTCATTCTTCTAA